>PVIY010002507.1:0-126757 GCA_004026745.1 Myrmecophaga tridactyla
ATGGGATTTATATTTAAACATGGCTTTTCTTAGGGGGCATACTTCCTTTCAAGCCAGCACAGTGTCCTTAAGAATTCCATAAATACAGGTTTTCTGCTTAATGCAATGAGAAATGTTAATTTTGTTTACTTGTTAGTATATAGGTTTATTTTATTTTTTTAGCTTTTTTATTATATAATTTAACATATATACAAAGCAAAGAAGAAAAAAAGCAGTAGATTTATTTACAAGGACAAATTGTTAAAAATAATCATAGACTGGCATATTCTTATTATTTATAATGCTGGATTATACCTATCACATTTATTATATGATTTTTAAAAGCTATTTTTTCTTGTATTTGTTACATTTTGCAAACCCTAGGCGATATTTACCAGCCCAAGTGATGGAATGTCTTCTCCTTAAAATTCTTTTTTTTTTTTTAACTTTTTTTATTGTATAATATGACATATATAGAAAGCAAAGAAAGAAAAAAGCAACAGTTTTCAAAGCACTTTTCAACAACTAGTTACAGGACAGATCTCAGAGTTTATCATGGGCTACCATACCATTATCTCAAATTCTTCCTTCTAGGTGCTCCAGAGTATAGGAGGCTAAAAGGAATAAATATTTTTTATCACCACAATCGTTTTTTTTGTGTGTGAAATATATATATACAAAACAATAAATTTTGAAGCACATGCAACAATTAGATGTAGAAGAAATTTCGGAGTTTTGTATGGGTTACAATTCCACAATTTTAGGTTTTTACTTCTAGCTGCTCAAAGATACTGGAGACTAAAAGGAATATCAGTTTAATGACTCAGCAGTCATTTTCGTTTGTGAATCCCTACTTTCTCTGTATATCTCTATCATCACCTCTGATCTTTCTGTCCCTCTCTTTAGGGGTATTTGGGCTATGGCCATTCTAACTTTTTCAAGTTGGAAGGGGCTGTCAATAATATGGGGTAGGTAGCTGATGTTCTGGAGAGGCTGGGCCCTCTAGGTTTCAGGACTTATCTGGTTCAGGGACCCATCTGGGGGTTGTAGGTTTTTGGTTATCTGGTTATCTTTCTCTTGGGGTGTTTCTGGATTTTTTAGTTCATGTTATAAATACCACTCTATATGATAGAGTTATTATAAGATAATCATTTGAAAGGTGGGTAAATCTCTGGCTTATGTGACATCTATGAAAATCCCCTCCTATGGGGAGCATGATTGATGGATAGTTTCAGATGCAGCGCTCCAAATCCAGCACCGCTTTCTTGCCGAAGCTGTGTTTCCCCTGGACAGCTCCTAACTAATAACGCAGCACTGCAGGGCTGCTAAGACAGGCCTGTTCTGGGAGGAATTGCAGGAGAATGGAGGAGTAGGAAGCCAAAGTCAGTTTTTCCACCCATCTGAATCAGCTATTTCAAAACTCCAGAGTCCATTAAGTAGAATGCTGTACAGAATCCAGGGAAGATCAGGAGGAAGAGGCTGGTAAATTATGAGAAATACCAGTAAATTGTTCTCCTCATAGTGGTCTCGAGGCAGGCAGCAGTAGGATCCGAACCCTGGTGTAGCTTGGTGGTTCCAGAGAGGACGTGAAAATCCAGTTCACTAAGCTCAGGGATGGGAGGTGAAGGGGTGTGGGCTTGACAAGTGCTTTTTTCTTTTTTTTTTGCATGGCAATCCAAATTTATTGAACGACTGATGGTAAGTTACACAAAATTGCACCACTTTAATGAATGTTTTCTGTTTACATTTGGCCACCTCAAAGTAGTTGTAACATTATTAGGTTGGTCACTTTAAATACCGTAGCTCCCTGTTGGATAGACACACAATCTTTACACCCAGACATTAGTGCATACAAAGCAACAAGGCAATGTTAAATAAAACAGCAATAGTTACTGCAAATTAGGCCTTGTGACCAATTACACAAGATTAAAATGCACGGTGTTTTGGGTGGGTTGTTATATGATGGACCAGTGCTGTGGATGTGGGAAGACAAGTGCTTTTGATTCACTAATTTGGTTCCCTGGAGGCCTGGTCCTGAGATCAGTCCTTGTTCCAAGCTACCTCAGGCAGAGGTGGCACAGGAGACTTCTTAGAGCTGGCTGGAGGACAGTTGAGGTGCTGTGTAGGCTGGGTAGGGGTGAGTCCCAAAAGCACATCTTTGCCGAGCCATGGAGAACTGGGACATACTTCCTGGCCTCTCCCTCATTCCCTCCCCAGGGCACTTTGTTCTTGCCGGGAAAGACTGACACGGGAAACCCTTTCCCAGTGTGCCCCCTTCCTAGAATTTGCCCTCCAGGCCAGAGCAGCTTGAGACAATGAAAGCAGTATAAGAAAAATTGAGGCAGAAAGCCTGGACAAAGGCGTCTCTGCTTTTAAGTCCTGCAATAGAAGAAACCAAAGAGGGAGGAGACCTGTTCCCTGGGAAGTAGAGGGTTCAAAATCCTGTTAAGAGGGAAACTCCTAAGGCCTCTGTCAAGACACAGGCAGGACCCTGTACTTTGCATTTGCCGTGGACTGACCTTCCTGATAGGACGATTGAACTCTGACTGAAAGCACTGACCAATGCAAAGCTAATTTTCAAAGACAGTGAAAGATGGTCTTGCTTAGACGTGCTTGGTTTTGTTAGTTTCTGACATTCAAGAAAATCTGTCATATCATCAGCTGTTTACAAACTCCAAGAAACATTCATCTAAGGGAAAAAAAATCCCACGGTTAACATTTAAAAATACTGTATGGCTTGCAACAAAGACAAAGAAACAAATGATGACCCAGTCAAAGGAAGAGGATAATGAATCCATAAAATACCAGCAATGTAGACCAGACTATGGACATACTAGACAAATGATTAAAAAAATGTCCAAGTAGATGAAGGAAAATACAGAGAAAATTCTAAAGGACATTAGAAAATCAATGAATAAACAATATGAGAATCTCATTAAAGACATAGGGATCTTAAAAAGGAGCTCAAGAGAACTACTGGAGCTGAAGACCACAATAACTGAACTGAAAAATTCTGAGGAGGGTTCCAACAGCAGATTGGAGTTAGCAGAAGAAAGCATTCAAAGATAAGACAATCGAAATGAGTCAGGGTGAGGAGCAGAAAGGTAAAAAGAATTATAAAAAGCAAAAATAGCCTGAGAATACTCTGGGACACTATCAAGCATACAAATATATGCATTTATGAGAGTCCCAGAAAGAGAAGAGAATGAGAAAGGGGCAGAAAGAATATTCAAATAAATCGTGCAGGAACTTCCCAAACTCAGTGGAAGATAGGAATATACACAGTCAAGATGCCCAGAGACCACCAAGCAGCATAAATTTGAAGAAAAATGCAACTCATCACATACTGATCAAACCATCGAATGCCAAGGACAAGGAGAGAGTTCTGAAAGCTGCAAGAGAAAAGCAGTATGCTATATGAAAAGAAATAACAGTTGGATTAAGTGTCAATTTCCCATCAAAAAACCATGGAGGCAAGAAAGCAGTGGTTGAAATACTTAAAGTGCTGAAAGGAACCAATTTACAAGCAAGAGTTTTATATCCGACAAAACTTTAGTTCAAAAATGAGAGATTGATGAAGACATTCCCAGATAAAAACCAAGCTGAGGGAGCTCATCACTTCTAGACGAGACTAGATTACAGTCTAGAGTATAGACCCGTCCTACAAGTAGTGCTAAAGGCTGTTTTGCAGAAAAGGACATTCACTAGAGAGGGGTTCAGAGCAGTGTAAAGAAATAAAGACCTGTGGTAAAGGTAACCAATTGGGTAATATAAATGCTAGTACTACTGTATTGTGTTTTTTGATATGCAGCTCTTTTTCTTGCTTCCTACACTTTCTAAAATGCAAACATTTTGAAGGTAATGATAAATATATAGTTTTAGAGCAGTAAGGAAATGCAAGACTTGAATGATACTGTTAACCAATCAGAGCTAACAGATATGTATACGACACTTGACCCAGCAGGAGCAGGAAACAGTCTTTAAGTGTGCCTGCATCATTTTTCACGATAGACCGTATATTAGGTCACAAAACAAATTTCAATACATTCAAAAATATTGAAATCATACACTGGATCTTCTCTGACCACAGCACAATGAAGCTAGACGTGAATAACAGAGGGAGGAATGGAAAATTGACAAATACATGGAAATTCAATCCTAGGGGAAGTTAGGAAATTTCTTGAGGCAAATTAAAGTGAATATACACTGTATCAAAACTTGTGGGATGCAGCAAAGTCAGGGCTAAGAGGAAAGTTTATAGCTCTACATGCTTACATTAAAAAAGAAGAAGGATGTCAAGTCAGAGACCTAACCTCAAAACTGGAAGAACTAGAAAAAGAACAAACTAAACCTAGAGTTAGCAGAAGGAAGGACATAAACATTTTAGCAGAGATAAGAAGTAGAGAATTAAAAACAAAGCAAAACAAAAAATAGAACCAACAAGACCAAAAGTTGGTTCTTTTGAACAGATCAATAAATTGAGGCAAACTTTTGATTAACTGCAGAAATAAAGAGAGAGGATACAAATAAATATAATATGAAATGAAAAAGGGGACATAACAATTGACCATAGCAAAATAAAAAAGATTATAAAAGGATATTATGAACGATTATATACCAACAAAACAGATACCCTAGATGTATTGGACAAAATTCTAGAAACACAGAAACTACCTACACTGACTCAAGATGAAATTGAAGATCTTAAACCAGTAACTAGTAAAGACAATGAAGCAGTCATCAGAAACATCCCCAAAACAACCAAAAAAGCCCAGGACCAGATCGCTTCACGGGGGAATTTTACCAAACATTTCAAGAAATATTAACACCGTTCCTATTCGAGTTCTTCCAAAACACTGAAGAGGACTTACCATTTTGTAACTTACTCTGCGAGACTAACGTCATCCTTATTCCAAAGCCAAATAAAGATACCACCAGAAGACCAATATCCCTTGTGAATATTGATGCAAAAACCCTCACTAATATGTTGGCAAACAGAAGCCAACGGCACATTAAAAGGATATATACCACGATCAACTGGGATGTGTTGCAGATCGGCAAGTGGTGCCCAGCTTAAGAAAATCAATTAATGTGATATAGCATATTGACAGAATGAAGGAAAAACCCCACATGGTGAATGCAAAAAGAAAATGGACAAATCCAGTACCCCTTTATGATAAAAACACTTAGAACATTAGCAGTAGGAGAAAATTCCTCAATGTGGGAAAATTCCTCAATGTGGTAAAGGGCATTTATGAAAAACTCTGGCTAACGTCATCCTCGCTGGTGAAAAATAAAAGCTTTCCCTTTAAGATGAGCAACAAGACAAAGAAGCCCACTGTCACACTGTTATTCAACATTGTCCAGTATGTTCTAGCTAGAGCAATTAGGCAAGAAAAATAAATGATGTACAGGATGGAAAAGAAATAGTAAAACTATTTGCTGATGACACGATCGTAGGCACAGAAAATACTGAAGAAAAATCCACTGCAGATTTCCTAGAGCTAATAAATGAATTCAGCAAAGTGGTGGGATACAGTTAATACCCCCAAGTCAGTAGTATTTCTGTATACCAGTAATGAACAATTGGAAGAAGGAACATGAGGAAAAAAAATCCATTTACAGTAACAATTTAAATAATCATATCTGAGAATAAACCTAACTGAGGATGTAAAGGAATTGTAAGCAGAAAACTTCAAAACTATGCTAAAAGAAATCAGAGAAGACTTAAATAAATGGAAGGATATTCTATGTTTATGGATTGGAACATTAAATATGTTATGATGTCCGTTCTACCAAAAGTGATTTACAGAGTCAACACAATTCCAGTCAAAATCCCAACAGCTTTCTTTGCAGAAATGGAACAGTGCTTCATCAAATTTATATGGAAGTGTGAGGAGCCTCAAATCTTTTTCAAGCCATCTTGAAAAAGATCAACGTTGGAGGACTCACACTTCCCACTCTTCAAATTTATTATAAAGTCTCAGTAATCAAAATAGTGTCATACTGGCACGAAGACAGATGTATAGACCAATGGAATCAGATAAATAGGCCAGAAATCAGCCCTCACATTTATAGCCAAGTCGTTTATGACAAGGGGGCAAATACCAATCAATTGCAAAAGAAAAGTCATTTCAGCAAGTGATGTTGCAAAAACTAGGTCTCTATTTGCAAAAGAATGAAGGTGTAGCCCCACCGCACGCTGTATCTGAAAGTTGACTCAAAATGGACCAAAGACCTAAGTATAAAAGTCAGAACTATGAAGCTCTTAGAAGAAAACGTTGGGAAGCATCTTCAGGATGTTATGTTAGGCAATGGTTTTGTAAACTGTATGTCAGAAACACAAGTGGAAAAAAAAAATAGATGAGTGGGCCCTCATCAAAATTAAAAACTTGTCTTCATCAGAAGTCTTTGTTATGGAATAGGACAACAGCTTACGCAATTGGATCAAATATTTGGAAACCACATACCTCAAAAGAGTTTAATATCAAGAATTTATAAGTATATATATATGACTCAAGTAAAAGACAAAATCTAATTTAAAAGGAGCAAAAATCTTGAGTAAATATTTCTCCACAGAACTTATACAAATGGCTAAGGGCACATGAAAAAATGCTCAGCATCATTAGCCAATAGGAAAATGCAAATCAAAAGCATGAGATACCTTTTTAAAACCACTAGAATGCTTAGTATTGAAAAATACTAACTAAATGTACTAGCTAAATTGAAAAATGGTTAATATTGGAAAAAATGGAAAATTGCAAGTGTTGGATAGAAATGTGGAGAAATAGGAACATACATTGCTGGTGGGAATGTAAAATGGTACAGCTGCTGTGTGAGAAAGCTTGGCAGTTCCTTAGAGAGTTAGAAATTTCTGTATGATCTGGCAGTTCGAATTCTAGATATATACTCAAAAGAATTGAAAGCCGGGAATCAACCATATTTGCACTCCAGTGTTCACTGTAGCATTATTCACAACTGCTAAAAGATGGATGCAACTCAAATGTCCCTTAAGTGATGAATAAATGAACAAAATGTAGTATTTGCGTGGAATGAGATATTCATCTCTAAAAGGAATGAAGTCCTGATTCTTGCAGTAACATTGATGAACCTTGAAGAAGTCATGTTGAGTGAAATAAGCCAGACACAAAAGAACAAATATCGGATAAACATACTCACAGAGTCAGAATCTAGAATACAGGTTACCAGGGGATGAGATGGGGGATAAGAAATAGGGAGTTACTACAGCAAATGTACAGTGTTTGCATTTGGGACGATGGAGATGTTTTTGTAATGGATGATGGTGATGGTAGCACGGCATTGTGAACATAATTAACTCCACTGAATTATATATGTTAATGTGGTTTAATGGGAACATTTTAGTTCATATATATGTTACTAGTATAAAAATTTTTTTTAAAAATCCATGGAGTTGCCCAAGATAAACCGTGAACCCTAAGTTCAACCATGGACTACATACAGTAGTATACATATAAAAATGTGCTTTCATCAGTCCTGACAAACGTGCTCCGCTGATGCAAGGTGTTAATAATAGGATCTGTATGGGCACTCTGTTTTACTCATGCTTTTTCTGTAAATGCACAGCTTCTCTTAGAGAAACAAAAAGCCATGTCTGTTTATATGAGAGAAGGGTCTGCTCTGATGGATGAGTTTGGTTGGAAAACCCCTCATCATTCTGGTCCAAACTGTACTGCAGTCTGACTTTACCGTCCCTTCTTCCTTCCTTCTCTTTCTCCCTCTAAACCTCATTGTGGTTTTAGAGGTTTTGCCGTCTCTCTCCCCATTTTCTCTTGCAAGCATTTTCCGCAGTAAATCTCTTGGCCATCAAGCACATTTTGTCACCTGTTTTTTTTTTTTTTTTTTTTTAAAGAGGGTCTGTACTGACAAAGTAGAAATGTGCTCTTTTGATGTAAGGTTACAAGGAAGGTACTTCTGAATTTTCACTTCGCACTAATTAATAATATTTACTATAATAACACTTATGCTTTGAAATGATTTTGTTTTAGAGGTCATGGCATGGATTTACCCATCGTTTCCCTACATGACCAGCCTTGGCTCCCTTCTTTGAAGAACTAAAACAGGGAAGATAGTTTTGATGATTATAATCCAAAAACAGGTTCTTAAATTGCTGCTTGGAATTTAAGTGTAGGCTTTTCCTAAGTTACCTTGTCTTCCTTCTAATTCTTGCTTTTATTCCCTACTATGAGTGGTTTTAAAAACTGGTTTTCCTGCCTTAAGTATCCTAACACAGGCTAGTAATTTATACCTGGACTAGCCTGTTATGAGACTCATAGTATTATTAAGCTTTACAAGTTTTAAAATGCCTGATTCAGCTACCATCTGTATATTACTGCTGCCAGTTTCAAATATTGTCTTGAACCATATCATCCAAGCCTATTTTAATTTAATGAAGTGTTGCAGTCTTGGCTACTTCTCCCCAGAAGATCCACTTCTGCATCAATGCCATTTAACTGGGTTAAGATATATTCTTGAATTAATTTACCAATTAAACTATTAGCAATTACTTACATCTAAACTGGAGTATAACCCTGAAGGTAGTGGAGAGAGGACATGTAAGTTTTAATCAGGATAAAGGGCCTAGCTAAGGAATGCAGTCTTCCTGAAAAGGGGCAGCTGCACCATGTCCTGGAACGATGGCTGTGCCCTGTAATAATTATGATTTGGTTTTGAAAGCCGTTGTTAGTGCCAGTAGACTGGTTCAGTAATGTTAGCTTGCTAGGCTTGGAGTATTGCCTTGTCCGATTTGCTAACCGAAAGCTGTGCATATCCATTGTGGAATGGAAGAATCCATGCTTGGAAAGTTTGCTTAAGGAGTATGTATCTGTTCAGTATACCACGATGGTACTTTAAAGTTTTAATTATATGAACAGAACTCTTATTAGGAGATGATTTACTGAATTATTAAGATTATTATTAAAGAATGTAGAAAAAAAGTCATTATATATTCTCTGTGTCTTGCAAATAAAAACTATCAAGTAAGAGAGTAGCCTCATTCCACAGTGGTTATCGAACTGTTTTGTGGCTTTGAAACTGCCTGTCGTTCCCCTTGTTGACCATGTCACCGCGCAGTATTTGCTTCCTTAGCAAACACGGGTTTGACATTTTGAAATATAGAACTTCTTAATTCAGTCAGATAGGCCAAGGCACGATTATTACTTCATAAGCCCTACTTTTACAGTGCAGCTTAAACAAATTAGTGGTTAAGGCCTGGTATGAGTTACTTTGTGAAATAATATGGTGTGGATTGCTCTGGAAGGCTCAAAACTTAATATACAGGGTTTTGTTTGATTGACTTTTAATTTTTTTAAGATTTAAGCCTACGCCATATTCTTTTCTTTCAGCCCCAATGTTTTCTTCTCTTCTCCATCATTGCCCCAAGACTTTCCTAGTTTCTGGGTATGTTCAGAAGAATGTTTTGTCCTGAGACCATCAAAAAAAAAAAAAAAGGCCTTCCTCACCCAGGCCAAGATCATGTTGTTCTTCCCTTCCAATAAAGAAGTTGGCCAAGTTAGGGAACATTTTGCTGATTCGACTAAGAAAAATTAGAAGCTGTATTTAAGTGCAAAAGTTGTTTTCTCAGATATTCCTTGTTTACTAGGTTGAAATTCCTTGTATCATTTAGTATTGTGCGTGGTACAGAGCGATAGAGAGTAAAAATTCCTTTATTTTCCCCCACCCCACATCCTTTTAAATTCAATTGACAAATGAAATGACTTAGCACTGGTTCTGTAGTAAATCATTTTATGCCCTTTTCTGAAGGTGGTATTTCATGTATGTGTAGACTTCATAGGCTTTGTAGCCATATGTGGCTTTTTAAATTAATTAAAATTAAATGCAATAAAAAATGTAATTCCTTAGTTAGACTAGCCGCATTTAAGTTGCCCAGTACCTACATGTGGCTACCATGTTATTTTCAGAGCAACATAGAGCATTTTTATCATTGCGACAAGTCCTACTGCATACCACCGATTTAATCACTTGCTGGCTTTGTAAAATGGAATAATTAATAGCTATGTCTCCTGACATGCTTTGCAAATGTGATTTTTCAGCCCAGTATCTGGTACTTGGTAGGTGTTCATTTTATCACAGAAGGCATTATTACAACCTATCTTTATTAATAGTGTTCACATTATGAATGATAGAAAGAGTGGTGAGGAATGCTGGGGTTTTTACCTTCAGTAAATTTGCTATATTATCATTCATATGAGTGTGTCACTCTTTGGCACAAATGTGAAAGTCACTGCTCTACCTGCCAGGTGGGAATGAAATGCTAAATCGTGCAAATTATAGGGTGTCACTACCATGGCACAACTGCCCTCTTATGATCATTTTCTAAATAGTTACCCGGGAGAGTAGGCAGATGTTGTCTTTGTCCTTCAGGGGACATCTCAGCACACCTTCGTTTAGCCTGTTAAATCTGGAAGGTAGTTATCTACCATAGTTTGGGTTTAAAATGTTATTCTCAGACGTTATTGACTTAGTCTAAACCATTTTTAGTGATAGTCTCTAGATAAAACAAAGTTTAGCACTAAGTGATAGAAAGTTAAATTTATCTGTGACGATGACTATTCTATGTGTTTGCTTCTTTATACTTAATGAAAGGCACAGCTAAATGCTGGTTTAGTTTGTTAGTTTGTTCTGTGACTATTAAACCCCCCAGATTGCTACACAGTTGTAAGTAATAGTAAGTGATGATCGATCAAGTGTGATTTTCTTTGCATCTTTACTTATAGTTTTACCTGGTAATTTTGCAAGTGTCAAGTTGAGCCCCATTCTTTAGTTGTGGTGGTCTGTAAGCAAAAATGCGTGTCAGGAAACACTTGGGGACGATTGGGGCTTCGGTTCAGCATTGGTTATTCCTTGCTTGATTTCTGGGAAAATAAAAGAGAAGAAAACAGTTGGAAAGGAATTTGAATATACAAAATTTAGGTCTTTTCTGTAGAAATAAATTTATATACCCCCACAATTCAGAAAATGCATGCTCTTTGGTTATGAACTCCTGTACCACACAAGAGTTTGTTTTTTTTGTCCCATTCAGCCAGCCTTGAAGTGTGTACTATTACTGTGGAGCGTATACTCTTTCTGGATGGCACTGTGTGACCTTGGGAAAGTTACTTGACTTCTCTGTGATTCAGTGTCCTCCTCTTTAAACTGGGCATGATAATAATACAACTACCGGATTGTGGTAAGAATTATGAAAGATAACATAAAAGCACTTAACAGAACATGACTCCAAGAATGCGTTCAGTAAATGTTAGCTTATCTGTCTCCGCAGTCCTACTGATAACTTTTTTTTTTAAACCTGAGCACATATGGTTGAATCCTTATGTGATGAAACTTATTTACACCTGCAGATTAATTTTTTTAAAGATCTAGCACTGATACACTTAAGAGTGTTATTCAAATACTAATGCTATTTTTTTATCATTACAATCAATTTTTTTGTGAAAAATAGCATATATGCAAAAAAAGCAATAAATTTCAAATCACAGCACAACAGTTAGTTATAGAACAGATTTCAGGGTTTGGTATGGGTTGCAGTTCCACGATTTTAGATTTTTACTGCTAGCCGCTCTAAGATACTGGAGACAAAAAGAAATATCAGTCTAATGATTCAGCAATCATACTCACTTGTTAAACCCTACATTCTTTGTATAACTCCACTATCACCTTTGATCTTATTATTGATGAATGCTATTCTTTGTGTAATAAGAACTCTAGTTCTAATTCTGGGTTTACACTGACCTGTGGTGTGACCTGTATCAAGTCACGTGACCTTTCTGGATTTGTACCAGAGTTATTATAATCTCTTATCAGGGCTCAACTTTACATGAGTTTATGCATCTTCCACAACATAGATTCCCACTTAATTATCTTTTAAATGTTTGTCTGGTAAAGTTCTTGGATTTCTTGAAGATTGTAGTCCATCCAACTTAAAATTTTGACCTGTGAATTTGCCTAAATATCTTAAACCTTTCTGAGTTTTGGATTCCTCAAAGCATTTTTTTTTTTAGGATTAACTGAGATCATATGTGTATATGTTGTTGAATGCTATAAAACACTATTTCACACATGCTGTCTTCAGCAGCCCTGTCTGTTCTCTGGCTTTCCTCAGGTGTTGATAGAAGAGAGAAGTCCTGGGAATGATTTTTTGGAAAGTAGGTTGCTAAAGTAAAATGTGCTTATGAAACAGTTTACTGTAGGGAAAGTCACCTTGTTTCTCATGAAGTGAAACCATGTGGGACTTGTATGTCCCCTCACTACTGCTGCTCTTAACACCATACAGCTGCCAAGAGTCCCTGAGTAACCTCGTCCTCTCCAAGTACAAAGCACACTTCTGCCTGATGTAAGCAGTTGCTTTAGTTCCTGCACTTTCGCAGACTCAGCAGGGCAAGAGCACATTTGAGGCAAAAGTACGTTAAGGAATTTTGGAGCAAGTAGAAAGGCACTTATGTTTCTTTTGTTCTTATAGTATCACATGCAGTTTAGGTTCTCGAAAGAATAGTAAATTGAAAAATTGTTTTTCAAAGATTTTAGTGATTCCTGCCTCTACCCCTTTCCACCCAAAGTCAGCACTTTGGATAATTTAGGTGCCCTATCCATGCTTCACCTTGAATCTTTGAGTACATTGTGTGGGGGCCATAAGCACTCTAAAGATACTTCTTGCTCGGTGGGCAAATGACTCTTAGGGTCCTCCCTTTTTGGGTGCCATATTTTAAAAGTAAGACAGGGAGGCAAAACCTCACTTTCTTTTTATTTATTAAAGTTTACTAAGGCGCGTGGTTGAGGCAATTAATTTTAAACTCCATGATTGAGGCCATTAATTATTATTATTATTTTTTGCATGGGCAGACACCGGGAATTGAACCCAAGTCTCTGGCATGGCAGGTGAGAACTCGGGTGTGGCCCACCCGAGGCAATTAATTTTTTAAACCCCATGATAATGATCCTTTGATTTCAGTAAAACTTTTTTCTTGATTCCACCTTTTCATGGAAGCATTTCAAGGAGTTAACCTCACAGACACATTTTTAGTTTTCCTTATCATGGCTTTACTCGTACCTTGCTTGTCAATAAGAAGTCAGACAGAGTGTACTGAAGCAATGTCTTGAAGTGGCTGAGCAACAGCCAGCACTAAGGGAGATAGCAGGCTCTTGTCAGGTAAGGAGGATAGCGGAAGAAACTGGGAGAGAATATTTGCATGTCACCTATTTGATGAAGGGCTTCCTTTCAGAATATGCAAAGATTTCTTCCAATATCATAAGAAGAAAACTCAATTAAAAATGTTCAAAAGAAAAAGAAAAAAAATGTTCAAAAGATTTTCACCAAAGAACACTTGAAAAAGATGCTGAATATGCATCATTAGTCGTTGGAGAAATTAAAATTAAAACTGTAATGAGATATCATTTCACACCTACTGGAATGATGTAAAATAGACAATAAAAAGTGTTGGAAAGGATGCAGAGAAACAGGAAGCCATGTATACTGTTGTTAGAAATGTAAAATGGTACATCCACTTGCCAAACAGAACAGTTTGGCAATTTCTTGAAAAGTTATGCATAAATTTACCATATGACCCAGCTATTTGACTCCTAAGTATCTGCCCAATAAGAATGAAAACATATGTCCATGCAGAGACTTGTATGTGACTCTCCAGGGCAGCATTATTCATCATAGCTGAGAGTGGAATTAACACAAATGTCCTTCAACTGGGGAATGGAAAAACAAAATACATATATCCATAAAATGGAGTACCATTAAACAATAAAATAAATACTGATACATGGTACAACATGAATGAACCTCAAAAACGTTTGCCAAGGAAAAGAAAACCAGACATAAAAGCCCACATACTAGACGATTCCAATTAGATGAAATGCACAAAAAGGGCAAATCTATGGAGGCAGAAAGTAGATTACTGTTTTCTGGGACTGGGGATGGGAGTGGAAATATACAGGAAGGGGTACGAGGGGTTTTATTGGGGTGACAAACTGAGTTATGGTGAGGTTGTATTACTATAAATTTAAGTATCCTTGAATTGTCACTTTAAATGAGTGAAAATTATGGTATGTAATTTATACCACAATAATGTTAAAAAGAGTTCGCAGAAAAGGAGAAAAAAGAAAAAAACAGACTTGCCGCTCTCTCCAATAATGGATGAGTTTTCAAGACCAAGGAAAAATAGATAAAAAGCACATTCCTTATCCTTATTGCTTGCAAGAGTTCTACCTCCTGAAGTGGGTCAGGGGCTTGTCTATATAGACCATTTGTTCTGTATTCTTTTCTTTTAGAATTGGGTCCATAATAGAGTGACACTACATATGGTTGGTGATTTGTACTTCTGAGGAATCCATATTACCATTTTCTTAATAATTCATGTTGAAACTATAAGAAGAGTTGAAATTAGTTCAGATAGGATATTTGGATTTTTCTGGAATCACATTTGTTATCCAGATTCAGAACTTGAGATGGTTTATTCTCCTTTACTGGATTCTGAACCTTTTCTTCCTGCCTTCTCTCTCTTCTTAACTCCTCCTCTAAATTAACTCCTGTTAACTTCTTCTCCAAATTTAGGTCACAGTCCACATTCTTCTATTTCCTCTTTTCAAGAGAGCTCATGTCCTCTTAGATGCTCAGCCATCAAGTTTGCATGATGGCTCCATTATCTCACTGTTCCTTTCCCTAAACTTCAGTCCTTGTTTACATGGGTGTGTCCTATATTTCTACATTCCACAAACTTAGCATGTCTAAACCTTAACCCATTTTTCTTTCTTCAAAAGATCTCACTTTTCCTTTTATCCATATTTATGAATATTTGCTTCATCTCTTGACCCCAAGTGTTTTGTCTTTCTTCCCTTAGCCCTCATATCTACTCACTCAGTTACACTTTCCTTTGCTTCTGCCCCTGCTTTGACCCTCTCCCCGCCACTCCCCTGCACCCCATGGTCATTTGCTGGAATAAAACCCTCACATTTAGTCCACTGCACTGACCTCCTTTTAATCTTTGTGTTTCTAAGTTTTTCCTTTTTAAATCATTCCCGCGTATTGCTAGATTCATCTTCCTAAATAACCCATCTAGCTCTGACATTCTCTCACTTTCTAACTCTGAGTTATCATATGGTAGGGCAGTTCTTGAGTTGTATGTTACTAATCAAAGATCATGGAGTGAGGAAGCCAAAATATGCTGGGTTCTCATCATTGAAAGTTGATAATAAACTTTGGGGAAATTTACTGCCTGTGGTTAATCTTTTGAGTCAAGGCAACAACTAAACATACTGATTGACCTCATTATTATTATTTTAACATTTATTCCCCTATTGTTTATTTACTTTTAATCCATATTTTTTTACTCATCTGTCCATACTATACATAAAAGCATCAGGGCAAGATTCTCACAATCACAGTTACTTTGTGAAAGCTCTGTCATTATACAGTCATCTTAAAGAAACATGGCTAATGGAACACAGCTCTACAGTTTCAGGCACTTCCCTCTAACCTCTCTAATGCACCTTAAATTATAGAGGGGATATCGATGTAATGTGTAAGAATAACCTCCAGGATAACCTCTTGACTCTGTTTGAAATCTCTCAGCCACTGACACTTTATTTTGTCTCATTTCTCTCTTCCCCCTTTCAGTCGAGAAGGTTTTCTCAATCCCCTGATACTGAGTCTCAGCTCATTCTAGGATTTCTGTTGTATGTTGCCAGGGAGGTCCACACCGCTGGGAGTCATGCCCCACATCAAGAGGGGGAGGGCAGTGAGTTTACTTGCCTTGTTGGCTGAGAGAGAGAGAGAGAAAGGCCACATCTGAGCAACAAAAGAGGGTCCCTGGGGGGTGACTCTTAGGCCTAATTTTTAGTAGGCTTAGCCTGTCCTCTGCATAAATAAGTTTCAACGAACAAACCCCAAGATTGAGGGTTTGGCCTATTGGTTTTGATGTTCTCACTGCTTGCCAAAATATCAGGCCTTCTCTATATGGGGAAGTTTGAAAAAAGTCCCCTTGGGGAAATGATGAGAAAGGGAGATTTTCTTGTGCTCATCATTTAATGTCTGACACTTTAAAATTGTGTTCCCCAGCTTGGCTAAAGCAACCACACCCTGTCCTTACCCTACCCGAGTGTAGTGGTGGTGTGCTGGCGGGGGAGGAGCAAGGACTCGGCTCTTTGGATGATCTGGGTTCCAGTTCTAGCTCTGGCACTTTTCAGGTTTCTGACTCTTCAGTTCCTAATGTATAAAATGGGTATGGTACTACTTCCATTATAGGATGACTGCGGGGAGAAAATGAGGTAATATTGACATAGAATCTGACACAGTTACGCAGGGTAGAACTTAAGTCACATAAATTCCTATTGTAGGTTGTGGATACACGGTAGAATTTGTTTAGTGATTGAGAGGCGAGGCATAAGGTGAAGGAAATCCTGGCCGCATTGTTTATGCTGATATCATTGCATGGTTTGTGGCCACAGCCACCCTCTGAGGAACCACTGGACTGATATTTTTGCTTAAAGAGCTTGCACTTCCTTTAGGCCCTCCCTGAGCCTCATCTGCCTGTTTTCTTTCTTCACAGTCTGCTTACTTGCACTCCCTGCGTGGTGTACTCGGCTTAAGGGCTCCCTGCGTGTTGTGTCTCAGCACCCGCAGGGGTGTTGCAGTGAAGATTGCTGCAGTGCTAGTAAAGGGCTGGGTTCCAGGACCTTATTCATGGCTGCGAATCTTGTCTTGCCACCTCCTGCTCCCCAGGCTGAGAGCTGATGAAACCACTCAAGAATGCGGTGTCTGTGGTAGGCCTAAGTTTCAGAGCCATCCCTGAGGTTTGATAGTATCACTGCTTAGAGACCTTCTGTTTTCTTCAGACACCCATTTACATCATCCTTCGGCTATTTTATTAACCGTATTTCTATGTTGTTGGTGGCAAGCTGCCTTTTAAAAATAGGGGTGGCAGAAGAGGATTTACTTGTTCTCTTTGTCCCCATTGTCTCAGACCCTGACATAGGTAGGTAGTTGGTTTCTCGTGGAGTCCTCAGAGCAACCCTATGACATAGGTATTTTATCCCAACCTCTCCTCCCACCCCCCAGGTGAGGAAGATCCAAAGTTCAGAATGTGTAATTAACTTACTTGACTCACACAGCCAGTAATGTTTAGAGCCAGGATTCAAACCATTTCTGACTGAAACTTAAAGCTGTCGTTCTTTCTGTTATACTGATCTGGAGTATAAATGAAGAATGATTCTGGGCCTTTAGTCTAGAGGGCAGAAAGCTGGAGCAGGGCGGGTATATGGCAGTGGTTGGAGTTTGTTTTCCCCCATTAACCTTGAAAGAACAGCTGGTCTTCTAAACTGGAGGCTTAATTTTCTTTGGCCTGAACAATGTGGAAAACATCAGGAAATTTCACATAAGAATCTATAGATTTGGATCCTATCTTGAAAAATGAGACCTGCCAACTCTGAGCATGAATAGTCCAGTTGCCCCCTCCCGATGAACTGTGCACCCACCAGCTCGTGGGCTTGCAGCACTCTCTCTGCCCCTCCTCACTCAGCAGCATTACCTTCTTAATCCTAGAGATACATAACTTTGCAACCTTGGTCTGCATATTATTTATCCATATATGCTTCGTTTAAGCTATATGGGCCTTCAGATGGTCTACTTTATGGATATATCTTTCACCTCATCTCCTCTCCTCCACTACTGATTTTTCTTGCTTTATTGACCATCACTTAGTATTCTTTTCAATAAGATTTTCCTGGTACTTCTTAGCAACCATAGGAAATAGTGGCAGGAGGTCAACATTGTTTGTTTCACATCTTGGAATTCAGTTATTGTCACAGTTGCGCTTTCCTCTGTGTCCATCGCTATGCTGTCGTCCGAGTATAAACCCTCTGTTTTAACGGTTGGGGAAACCGAAGTTCCAGGTCTCGAGGAAAGAAAAGTTTGTAAGTGGTGGAGTAGGGTCTGAAACCTGTACTGTCTCCGAGAGGGGTTAGGGAGACCATCGCTATTGAACTGCTACCTTTTGCATACAGCGTTGTGGTCCACACAAACCTGGCCAGCTATTGAAATCCACTGTAGTAGATCCTGGCCTGGGTGGGGGCTGACTTGTGCCAAGCTAGAGAAACTCTGTCCTCGATAGGAAGAGCAGTGCTTTCACTCTCTCAGGTTCACAGGGTCTCAGTACTGCCCTTGTTCAAGATCTGGAAGATAAATGCCAGTTGTGCACTTGTTCCCCAAGTGTAGCATTTCACAGTTAATTTTTTTGACTGATTATTTGATAGTGGTTTTCAAATGACAATTATAATATCATCTCTCTTATTTGACCTCCACTTCCAGTTTGAACTCAGACCCATAATTGTAAGAATTTCGAATTTGAGGAGTTGGTTTTTCATTCTCCTGTTGAAAATTGATATCGAACCAATAGACTGTAATCGAAATGCTGGTGTGGTCCTTAAATTCCAGTGTAGAGATGTGATGATCCCAAAAGCCATCTGATGCAGTTGCTGTTGAATGATAAAGCCCGTCTTGCAGTTTGGGATAACCTGTAACCTAAGAATATTTCCCAGTTTAAATCAGGGAGAGGGAGAGAGAATGTATATGTATTTGTGTGTGTGTTTTTCAACAGTGCTGTAAGATCCTATATATGCTAAAGTTATCTGGAAAGAAGAAAGTTGCCTCATTGGTTACAGGTTACCTCCTTTTGTAATGGAATTAGGTCACTGTATTCACAGGACATTTCATTAGTGCACACTTGGAGTCAGTCTCCCAAAGGTGTAGGAGTGCAATGCACAGCAGCTCTTCATTCAGGTTTTTCAGGTGCCGCTCTGAAGTTCCCTTTTCACGGTTATGCTTGTTATCTGTAGCCTGGTATTAGGCATATTTTGGTTAACTCTTGACATATTTTTTCAGACGATCTCTGGTGTAAACTGGGTGGTAAACTCCCTCATGACAAGGATGTAGCCATTTCTTTTTTATAATTGTATTACTTTGCATGGGTGAAGGAACTCAAAGGGATGCTACAGCTTCCCCACCGTCACACAGATAGCTGGAAGCAAAGGCAGGAAACGATGAACCCCAATTTTTGTGATCCTAGAACAAGTTGCCTCTCTACTGGTTGCTTTGTTTGGTTCATGGAAAAATAGCAGTAGTAGCCTGGCTGGTGGAAAATGTCCTAGACTTAAATTTAGTAGATAGGTGTTATGTTTTTGGCTCAGTCTTTGATTCTGTGATCCTGGGCAAAGCATTTTACCTCTCAGAACTTCAGCCCCTTGGCCTGTGCGGTAGGGAGAACAATAAATACGTGGCCTGCCTCCCAAAGGTGCTGTGAACGGTCTGGTAGGATAGCACAACTAAGCCAGTTGTATACTTTAAGTACTATAGTAATGTAAGGGTGTAATTCATGGCAGATATTGTCCATTGTCACTTTAATTATGACTTTTCATTGCTTATATGCATCAAATTTTATAGTTCACTGAATTATTTTCAGTTTAGGTCAGGTCTGATTTAACGTGAGGTAAGTGCTGGATCGTTAATGCAGAGGAGCCTGATCAAGGAATAAGGTCCACCGTCTCAGTAGTCAGAGTATTATTTTGGAAGAATATGTTCTAAGCCAAAAACTTTTCAAATGACTTCTGGCTCCATAAAAAAACTTCTCAAAATTCAAGACCCTAGGTAAAGGGTTTAGTTACTTTTTAAGAAAAGAAGAATATATTTTGCAAGATTGTGTTTTGAAAGGGTCATTCCATGGCTTCAGCATTACCGTGCTTGAAGCCTTATGCTTGTGGTGGTGATTGTCTTCACCACACTAATACCTAATATTATGGTTATGGGAATGAATAATCGTGTGGTTATTAGAATGAACATGAAGTGAGGGAGCTAAAGTAGGGGTATGCAAATTCATATGTCAGCAGCAGCCACAGAGGTAATGTGAAAGAGGAAAGTGAGCCGGGTAAAAGAAAAAACAGTACACAGTGACACTGCATTAATAAAAGACGGCTAACAGCTTTAAAGCCAGGCAGATAATCAGGAGCGTGGGGCTGTGATGAAGTGGGGAATGTTGCCCCATTCAGAGCAGCTACCAGATTGTGTGGCGATATGAGTCCACTGTTACCTGATCATCTGATTTACCAAGATAAATGGATTTTTGTCAGTTTGCATGGATTTTAATTTCTGGCTTAATTTTGTTGAAATGTTGGGGACAGACTAAATAAAGCTTGCTTATGGGGTACGGTTTTTGACATCTGTTTTCATGGTGGGCTGCCCTAGGTGTCTCCTCTGGGTTTCTGGTCATGCCCTGGTGGGATCTGGAACCATATGATTTGATGCCTCCTCCAAACTTCACCCTCATTTTTACTGATTTTCTTTAACTTGATATTTTCCTTTTTACCTGAAATGATGTTTGTAAAGGGAACTTGGAGATAAATTATAGGATTTTTAGAAATTAATGGCATCTAAGAAAATTTCTGAGCGTCCTCATGATGTTGATATGTTAGGTTGAACCATATGAAATGCTGTTTTTATAGGTCAAAATGGCGTTTTCATATTATTCAGTCTAACAACTCTGGCCTTTGGAAATTCTCATAATTAGAATCAAGTATATTGTGAATTAGAGGGCAGAGATGTCTTCCTGGAGTAATTATGAAGACACAACTGTAAGATGAAATTAATTTGAGTGAGCTCAGTACCTGGACTCCATACATTGGACCATCCTACCCTCATAGAATGGCTTTGACTAAGCTCTCACCTGCTTTTAATCCCACACCATTTTTTCCCCAGGCCTCATTTTTCCTATTTAGAGTTTATTTGAAATTACTTTATGTTACGCATTCTTAAACTATCTCAAAACTTTTTTTTCCTGAGGGTAGGGGGACCAAGGAGGGTCTAAATAAGTAAAATGGCTATGTACATACATTGGAGATAGTGTTTTCCTGGAATAAAGTTAATTTGGCCATAACTCATGGGAGAAGAGAGGGAGTCAGCATGGGAAGTACTTCATTTCCTGGTAAGGGCTCTGGTGAGGAAGAAATTTAAGAGAAGTAGTATTGAACTTTGTCCCCATGGTAGACCGAGAGCTATGGTTCTAGGATTGTCTTCCAGCTTGCAAAGGGATGGGGAGACCATCAGAGCAAGAATTAGTTTAGTTTGGCCCTTTTATGTCAAGTGTCTGCAACTTGGAATGCTCAAACTGATTTCTGCCTTGAAATTTCAGGCAAACGTAAACTGGTTATAAACAGGATCATAGCTTCATCCCAACATGACTTTGTAAAGGATTGCGCATGTATCATATAGTCGGTATTTCGGGGTATTAGGATAAAAAGTAGAGTAGGTATAAGGATGCAAGATAAAGCTAATACTCGTATTATACTGTTGCTCTGGGCACTGAGCGAATACTTTCTATATTAAATATATTTTTTGTTTGCATAATGAATGTTTGTATTGCTACAGATTTTTAGTAAAGAAAATATTGGTAGTTGACTGATATTACAATATTATTTACTCATTAGCGATCTGATAGCATTGCCTATACATTGGTATATTAGATAATTTTTTGGTATTCACTATTCTTTTATTCATTCATTTTGCTATGTATAATGTGAGTAATATATAGACAGTTTTGACACAGTGCAAGACATTATCTTCCTTAAAGTTTTCATCATCCAGGTCTTTAACTAACATGTATGGGTGAAGCAACCACAAAAACTGATTGTGGCTGTGATTATTTAAGGATTGCATATTTCTATGAGCCCTGAGTAGCTACAGTCTACCCAATCATGATATGAAGAACTATTCTCTTTATAAACACATTCAATAAACAATTAGTTTTATAGTTTTTCCAATTTTGTCCCAACCAGTTTGTTTAAACTTTGTTTTGAGGAGCCACTGATGATTTCTTTTTATTTTATTTATCATCTTTGAGGATAGGAATGAGGAAGAACAAGTTTGGACAGGTGAGTCATGAATCGCAGGAGGAGGGTGGCAAGCCCTATAGCGCCTGCAGCCTAGAGGTAACTAGTGGCTAGGTATCGTTTTCTTAGGTCTGTTCTGTCACTTCTCAGCCTGAAAGCCACACAGCTGGAGTACTCTATTATGTATAGAAAGCCCAAATATTCTCCTGTCATCATTCTTCTCTCTTCAACGAGATCGTGTATGTCTTTAGTGTAGAGCCTTTGGATTATTTTGTTTCTAGTGGCCTCTACTAGTGTCCTTACTATATTGGCCTTCACTGTGGAGGCAACCAGAATCTTGGTACATTTTGCAAAGTCCACTTTGTAGATTCATGGACTTGAAAAACAGGGTTTCATTCTGCTCTGCTTCCTCTAGAGAATTGCTCTGATGGCTGCATGCTAGTAAGAACTTCAAGTCATGAAGCCCGTTCAGGTTATTGGCAAACCCTTTCTCCAGCAGCTAAAAACTCTAGTATAAGGCACATCCACAACAACAGTCATAACGAAAGCAAGTGTTGTGCAAATATGGCTATGATTAATTGTGCATCTAGGACTCTTCTAAATTATTGATATATATCCTAATTTACACAGACCTCAGTGGTAGTAAGAGTTAATATCTTTAAATGAAGAAACCAGGTCTTAGGAGTTTTAAACATATACATGCTTGGATGTTAGAGCTCACTTAAGATAATATGGCTAAAATACAGCCAGGATTTGAGCCCATGTCTATCTGAGTGCTATGTTCTTAACTAATATTCACTTCCTGCTCCCAAAACAAAGCTGAGTGTTCATGTACACGTTATAATCTGATGTCTCCTCTGGGAAAACAAGGATGCAAAGTAGCTCCAGCTTGATTGCAGGGCTCAGTGCATCCAAAACAACCATTTAAATAGCACAATCAAAAAGTAAGGTAATTAATCATAAATCTACATAATTTTACTTATTAACCTGTGAAAAAGAGATAACTAATAGTAGGAAGAAATATATATCCTAATAAAAGACCAGAAATATGCAAACTAAATTTTAGTTACCTTATCTTTGTTGAAACTTTAGTTGATTATTTTTAGCCAATGGTGAATTTACTCAGAACAGAAAGTAGAGTATAAGAGCATGGCTGGATGCAAGCAGACCCGGGTTCAAGGTCAGAGAGCAGCTCTTTACTTGCATGCTACTCTAAGCCTCAGTATTCCCATCCAGAAAATGGGGGTATTAATAGTATACACCTTAAGGTTGTATGAGGTTTTTATTTAAATAACATGAAGTGTGCAGTAGTTTTGGGCACCTTTAAGCTATCGATAACATCTTGGTTATTATTGATTTAATGTTAAGACTAGAAAGACAATTTGTACCATATGAGTTTTCCCTAATGCAATATAAAAGTCACTTAAGAGAATGATTCTTTTCTTCCAAGTAAACAGCAATGATTAGAAAATATCTTATAAGGGAAATTATGGAATCACTGATAAGAATGATGCAATGTGATGTCATAAACGAAGCTGAATTTTAATCAATGCTCTTCACCTATATTTTACAGTTAGTAACAATGGTAATGAAACATAAAATATATTAATTAGATAAGTTCTGGAGAAGAAATATTCTACTATGCCTACATTTGTTATATAAGGCAGTGGAACGATTGAAAACAACTGCCAGGTAAGGTGGAAGACTGGCCTGAAGCAGAAGGTTTGAATCTCCTTTTGGTTCACCTTGATACTTTACGTTTGGCTCTTCTCCTTTAGTATTAACACCAGCCTTACATTTGCCTCTTCTTCATATGGTCACAGCTAAAAGAATAGCAGCTGTCCTTTACATTGTATTCCTGCAGAACTTTCCACCCCAGGAAGTAGGAGCAAAGAAATTTCATCTCCATGTTGTAGCAAAAGAACGTAAAGCCCGGAGAAGTGGACATTTGATTCATGTCATGCAGTTGGCCAAGGACAGAAGGACCATTTGTCTACTTCCTGTTTGGCTCAACCCAGTTTCCCCTCAAGGATTCCTGTGTGGTTGGTTCAAGACTTGGTTTCTAGTGATAGTCAACCATCGTGCCTCGGTACATTGCCCTTATTATGGGAATCTAGAGATGTAAGGTGCTTCTACTGACCATCTAATCCTCTTGTTTTTACCTGTGAAGAGTGGATATGAGCTCCTGAGGAGTTTAAGAGGTTTGCCCAAGTCACACTGATAACTTTTGGCACAATCAGCAACCAAACGCGTATATTTTACTGGGCATTCTGTCCAGGGCCTTCCACCCTTAGTCAAGCTACTGTGTCAAGCCAGTTCACAGAACATCTGCCCAGGAGATATTTGGATGATCCCAGGGAGATGACTTTACATGGATTTCACCTCACTTCTGCCCCGCCTTCACAACCACACCCTTTGCTGGGCTTTGAGGCACTGTCATGAGTTTTCCGAATTTATCACTACACAGAGAACAAATGGCTATTCTAGTTCTTAAATATTGGTTGCATTTTCTCAGAATACAGAGCTAAGCATGAAATACTTTTTGTAGTTAAAGGAAGTGAAACCCTAAGATATCAAGGAAGGAAGAAAAGCAGGCAGACCTTAAAGGGTACAAAACACAAACCTAAATAAAAACATTCATTCTAATCTAGACTTCCTTCTCCTATCCACATCCTGAATGCAATACCTCTCTGAGTATACAATCTTCAGCTTGGAAAACTTTCCCTCAGTTTCTTCAAGAAATAGTTATGATTTTTTTTTTTAACTGAGTTCTTTCTTTTTTCTTTTAAATATGGTATTCAGCATTCAGAACCCTCCTGAATCTTCTTCTCTTTCACCCATCTATACCCCAAACACTTTACAACATTGGTGTTGAAAAAGGATAGTCTTAGGATGGGATTTTGTTGAAAAAACAAAGGAGCCCATCTCTGTGATCCTTACTTTCATGGAGGAAGAAAGGAAAGAGGATTAACTTTGAATAATTATGAAATAGCTACTATCTACAGGGTATTTGTCCTCCTTTTCCCAATATATGGTAATATAGAGCCAAATTTTGCAATTTATGTTGCTAGTAAGTTGCAGTCTGTAATTAGAATTACGAAG
Source organism: Myrmecophaga tridactyla (assembly GCA_004026745.1). Classification (NCBI taxonomy): domain Eukaryota; kingdom Metazoa; phylum Chordata; class Mammalia; order Pilosa; family Myrmecophagidae; genus Myrmecophaga; species Myrmecophaga tridactyla. The sequence goes on from PVIY010002507.1 coordinate 25,015, forward strand.
AATACTATTGTTAAAAATGGTCACATACCTAACATGAAAGCAAAGTTAACTTGAGAATATGATGTAAAATTCTACAGTAGATGAATCTAAGTCAAAAGGCACCTATCTTAAGCCTTATCTATATTCTAAAGTCTTTATTATCACTTAAAAATTTTCAAATCTCAAGGCTTACTTCTTATTTTCCTCACTGAAATGAAAACTTCCCTAACAATTTGAATGTGGAACAAAACTAAGCTGTTACTAAGCTGTTTGCCAGTAGTGGGGCAATTTTCTCAGTGACTCTCCTGGCATGTTTTGACATGATTTCTTAAGGAATCAGAATGAGGATTGCCCTGTTCTTTGTGCCACAGTGAAACAGATTGAGATCCTTTTATCAAAACGAGGCAATTGGGATGGAAAAGAATCTTTTTAAAAGTGTGAGTGAAAGGATTATTAAAATCCTTTCAGCCCTTTAAAAAGTGTGAAGGGAAGGATTATGGGAAAATTATAGAGGACTTTGGATTTTATTCATCTAATCTAGTGAATGTAATTTTAAAAAATCACTTAATAGTAGTGATTACCAAACATTCATTTCCACTTTTGAAGGTGCAATGTACAGTTTACATATTCTGTTTTCTCCTCCTTCCCTGTGCTCCCTCAAACCTCAGAGTATAATCAGTTACTATCAACGACAGACAGCTTTTAAGAAAAATTTTTAAAACATTCATTTACCTTTCATTGCGGTGGCTGGCTGTCCATTCACCTGATCCGTGTGTCTTCAGGTTGAACTAGGCTTCTCAACTCTAATTAAGAATAAGCCTTGGACCTAAGGTTGGCATAGAACTTTGCTTTTCTGGTAAAGCATAAAAAATAAACATTTTCTCCCCTGCCAAAGAAGGTAGCTGCTTCCCTATTCCCCTTAGTTTGTCCTGTGGAGCACCCTCTCAAATGCTTCTGCCCAGAAACAACTGGAGCAACTTGCTCTCTTGCTAGTGTAAATGACTCACATCTAAGAGTACGAGATTTGTAGACTGGGGAAGAATATTTCCTGAACCTGCAGGATCAGACAGTGATTCACCTGAGGGAGCTGCAGAGGGCTGGAACTCCAAATGGCAGAAGCCTAAAAGTTGGGGGTGAAGTTTTGTCCTTCTTGAATCAGATCCAATTTTTAGGGTTTTTTTGGGGGGGTGGAGTGGCAGGGTTTCTATTGTTAGTTAGAAAAATACACATTTATAACCTCCCTGCTGGTAAATTCTGCATTATAAGGAATCAGAATATATTTTATGGGAAATAAATTCTTTAAAAAATTATTCCATGTACTATTTGAAGACTCAAAATGTGTTAGTAATAATAATCGATAACTTTGGAGACCTGTATTCTCAATCCAGAATCTGATGACATCTAGGCTCATTTTTCACATAACAAAAATATATGAATATGTTAACTGTTTTAAATAAAATTACATAGAGGGTGGTTTCAGTGAATCCTTTGAATTCCAGTCTTCAGCACAAGAGGACTTGTCTTATTCTCGTTTTATTTTTTCTTTGTAACTCTTCCTGCAATGACAGATTTATATAATTCACTTTTTCTTGTTTGTAATAATCTTAGAAATTTTGGATAAAAATCTCCAGAAGAAACTGGTATTTTCTTGACTACAACATCCAAACTGAATGAATAAAAAAAGAAAATTTCACCACATTGAATTGGAACTTGTTACTGTCATGGTTGAAACCAAATAAGATGAAAACAATAAATAAGATAGAATATAATAATCAAATATAGAACTTTTTTTTAAAAAAAAACATGGGCAGGCACCAGGAATCGAACCCGGGTCTCCAGCATGGCAGGTGAGAACTCGGCCACTGAGCCACCATTGTCCACCCTAGAACATTTTTTGAAGTAAGTAAATCAGTTAATTATAGGTACTACATAGTATGTACTTTTGCCTTAAGGTAATAATGCATATGTTCCTTTTGATTTTCTTTGTGTGTTTGTACAGGAAATCAAACGTATGTTATATACTGATAACTGGGTATCAAAATCGTATTTCTTCTATTGCCTTTTTCCTAAACATCAAAAATTCAGTGAATTGTAATTTTCGTGGTTTTCCAATCTATTTAGGATAGATTACATATTTTATGCATGAGCAGCTAACTCTAATGAACGTCTCTGAGCATAAGTTAGTTAGCCAACTCAATGGCTCAGTTTTATCAGAATTTTCCATGTTTATAAACAGTCCTTTACCAGTTAGCTTTGACCCTCCCTTGTGCCATTTTGAACTTCTTGCACATGGGTTTCCCTTTCAGCATCTGAGTCCAGTTCCTTTTGATTGCAAGAGCAGAGTTATGCCATGGAGACCTTAGTTTGAGAGACTTGTCTTTCTTGGTGTGAGCACTTCGTGATACTGTCATTGTGATCCATGGGTAAGAAATAACGTACCGGTCACAGTGAGAAAACTTAACGCCAAGACAATTGATTTCCAGTCTTTTTAAAAGCATCATTCAAGGGGAGAACAGAATCTCCTTAAAAGCATGCTGAGCAAAGACCTTCCTGTAAGTTCTGAGGACATTTATCCAAATTTCGAGGGGTGTATGTAAAATCACTATGTGTTAGAAACTTATTTCAATAAATTTTTCATTAGCTTCTGCTAAAAGGAAAAAGGCAGTTCTGTAACTACCTTACATTTCAATATAATTTATCACCTTGCTTGACTTTGTCCTGTTAGAACTGAGTGTTAGAGAAAATGCCTTTGTCTTTTGGAGACCGCTGTTAATAATAATTTCATATACTTTTCTAGTTTGAATCTGGAAGGAAAATATTTTGATAGGTCAGAATTACCTTGAGTGCCTTTTAAAAAAATCTGAAAAAGGGCATACTGTGAAAGGATTATGGGAAGCCCTTCTAAGTTTGAAGCACCCATGAATTTATTCTGTTTAATGATGCATAATTGTATTGTAGCCCTGCCTTTGTAGGAGTTAGTTATTTGTAAAAATCTGAAGGAGAAGAAAAGGAACTGGTATCACATCATTGCCTATTTTTTTTCCACCTCTTGTGGGGATGGTGTAGGGATAGAGTAGGCTTTTTCCCTTCCTTTATAACTTTGTGAGCAATGTATCTGGAGACACTAGCATAACAGTCGGCTTGATAGCTTGTGCTTCTTTGGCTGGTCATGCAAATTCAGTGTGGTAATGAAAAAGTTAACAGGAGACAGCCTTTATGCGTTAGCCTTAAAGCATGTTATACCATTCGCAAGTCAGAGCTTGTTAAAGCCGGTCTTACCTAACATTCAGCAAGGGAAGTAGTGCATGGTTAGTCACGGAGAAAGTGTGAGGCTTTGATGAAAAGAGCAGCAAAAACCACCCTATAACTTTATTATTGTTCAAATCATCGAAAGGTAAACCTGCATAATATTTTTTCTGCTGATTTTTATAGCAAGGCTCTCATTTCATAAAAGCCCAGGAGATTTTATAGCAATGATTACGTTGCTGCTTTGTTGGAAGATCCTATTAAATGCAGAGAAGCTCCTTTTAATAATATTGTTTTGCCATTATAAATAGCCCCCAAATTTATTTTGAATACAGGACAATCTCCTATGATATGTATGTTTGTTTCTCCATAAGCACAATTAAAAAATATTGTTCTTTTTTGCTTTTTATTAATAATTATTTTTTCCTTCTAATTTTACTTGAAAAATGTTTAAATCTACAGAAATGTTGAATGATTCACCTTGATTTCATGTAGATTTACAAATATTTTTCACATACACTTTCTCATTATATACGTACAAACTCACACGCAAATATATATATATTTTTTTTTCACCTGTTTGAAATTGCACATTGTGACAAATACTTCAACCCTGACTGCTTCAGTATATATTCCTAAGAAACAAGGATATTCTCCAACGTAATTGCAGTATTACTATCATGAAAGATTACTGTTGAAACAAAAATATTTTAAAATATTCACTCCACATTAAAATTTTGCCTAATTCCTAGAAATATATATACGTTTTTACTTTTTTTGATGTAGTTATCACTCATTGCATTTCATTTTACAGTCTTTTATTTACTCATTTATTATCTAGAACAATCCTTTTCCTTTTCCTTTTTTTTTTTTCCTTCATCTCCTGGATGGGCTTTTAGAAATTGGTTCAGTCTATATTTGCTAGGTCCATGTTGTGGGACATGTAGCAAGAAAATGCTTTTAAATATTTCCCAAGGCAGTTTAAATATTAGCCAGAAGTCTGCATTGGCATTGGAGTTTTCAGGTTCAAATAAGAATATCTATATCTTGTTTTTGGACATAGGGCTAGTGCATAATTTCTAATTACAAAGTCAGGAGATCCAAACTCACTTATTCTTTGCAATCTTAGACAACTCTCTCAACAACTGTAAACTTAAGTGAGGATTCCTATTTACACAAACTTGGATGAGAATTTCTATAACCTTATTGATTTTTCAAAATACTGTCTTAAAAAAGTGGAAGTACTCAAGGAGAGAAAGTGTTACTGATAACCTTCCAAGAAATAAAAATTAGGTAAAGTTATAATAACTCTCTCTAAATCCTCATTTGATTGCTTTACATCTACTTCCTGCTTTGTGTGTGTGTGTGTGTGTGTGTAGACATTGGGCTCACCTTGGTCTCTTAGTAGTTTCTCCCTTGTATATATGATGTTCTCCTCTTTCTACCCTTCTAATTTAGCTTCTCTGCACTGGCGTGGACCTGGATACAATGTCTTCTCCAGTGTCGGTGGGAATAGCGTTTTGTGTTGTAATTTCATAATTCTTTCATATTGTAGTCTCAGATGTATCCATTTCTTCTAAAAGGGAAGTTTACAGTAAAAGGGTGCCATAGTCCTTTCTAGTGCATTAACTCATCATCACAAAACAGAGACAAATAAGGACGTAACTAAAGTAAAGCTCAAGGTGTAATATGTTGTGAATGCCTTTTTTTTTTGCATGTAGCCAGAACTACAACAAAAACCAAAGATAGTGACAAGATCTTCACCAAATCTTATTATTCCATCTCTCTGAGCACAGAAAAAAACATTCTAATTGTGGCCCACATCTAATAGCTGAGGATTTGTGCTGAGTATACTTATTACCAGCCCTTTCATACTCCTTTGGCAAGATTGGTATCTTTGAGGCCCTCTGCCTGAATTACAGTGTTTAGTCTGTCATTTGGTATGACCTGCATCTTTCAGGCCTGCCTTACATAGGGTACTTATCTTTTTCTGGTATGAGAACTTCGTTTGTAGTGGCCCATTCCAGAGAAAGGATGTCAGGAGATTGAATCAGAGATAACCCTGCATCTGACCCTTTTCTGCCTGTGCGAGGTGACTAAATCCCTTCTCTCACCTCAGAAATCTTGCTGGTGCAGAGGTAGCATGAGGCCTGGACAGGAGCCTCGTCACTGGGGTCGGATAGACGCCAGTTTAAGTTATGATTCCTCTGTCTAGTAATTTTTTCAATTTGAGCAAGTCATGATATTTCTGAGTCTCCATTTCTTCTTCTGAAAAATGAGCGTGGGAATGCCTGTCATATAAAGTTGTAAAGCTTAAATGAGATTTGTACAGGATTACTTCTTCAGTTAGGAACCTGTTGGAACTTAGTGAAAAGTAGCTGTTTTTTTTTCAGATGGCAGAGAAAAAGTGAGTGGTGAATAGAATGAGGGTATCTGCACAAATATTAAGGTTGGAATAATTAAAAATTGGAAATACTCTTCAACTCAGAAGTCAAGTATATTTTGATTGCTCTCCAAAAGCCTCCTGTTGTCCTTTAATGATGAAGCAATGATTGCTCGAAGTGCTTTTTAATATTATTCCTTGACAGTTTTCACAAAAAGGAGGAGATATAACTAGTTTATTCCAGATTCTCTGAAATTGTAGGATATCATAAAAGCAGAGGCCAGGAGATAAGGGTGGGACAAAGGAGGTAATCTTTGTTAGAGTCACTGCCCTCTGATTAATGCTTCATTCACTTGTAGCTGTTTTGGCATTTTTAGTTTTAAGAAATTCACTTGCAGAGTTAAATAGAATAAAAGATTAAATAAAAGTAACATGATATGTATATATGATATAAATTTAATGCATGGAGCTAATTCCTTTTTTTAAAGCTATAAAGGGATTCAGTTACACATTGGATAAAATTGCCTGTGCTTAAATACCACTAGTAGGGTCATGCATAAGTCAAGCGTCTGATGTTTAAACTGAAGTACAAAAATATGAGTAAAAATTCTATTGCTATGCCCCAGGATGTTATAATCGTCAGTTGAGTGGCAAAAGTTCACATGCTGAGTGAGGCATGGAATTTTTTGTTAAACTGGTTTATCTACTTACTCTCAGACTTAGATTCAGTTTCTCTTTCTCTTTATGTTCTTGCTCTCCCCACACACAGGCTTTTATCACTCCCCATCTTCTCAGCTTACATCTCTACCATTTTCTCTGTCTCTTCTTCTCCCGTTTTCTCCCCCTTCCCCCTTCTTCTCTTCAGATCCCTCATTCCCCCAGCCCCCCATGAATACTTTATACTAGAATGGAAGTAGGGGAAATCACAAACCCAGGTAATGTGAATGTGTGAGATGTTGCACGCTCATTTTCTGACTGAGGCTGAGTTCTTTGCCGGTTTTGAAAACAACCTGTTTGCTAGATAACATGGAGCACATTCACTCTGCACTTGGAAGCATAAGAAGGAGCTATTTATTCTATTCTTATTACAGAATATTCTTTTCATCCTTAGAAATCTTGGAAAAGCCTGGCTAATGTAACAGCTGTTGCTTTCAGTTTCTCATTTCCCATTCACAAACTCGGGCTTTCCTCTTTAAAGTTACCTTTGACCTCCTAATTGTAGATTCATTGGCCCAGAGTGTCTGATTTCTGTTGACTACGTTTTCCTCCTTGACTCTCTCTTTTCCTTGCTTTTCAGAACTCCAGACTCCCCATTTCTCCTTCTTTTCTTAATTGTGAAAAATAGCATATATACAAAAAAGCCATAAATTTTCAAAATATACTTTGAAATATATAATATAATACAAATTAGTCATAGAACAGATTTTCAGAGTTTGGTGTGGGTTACAGTCCTACAATTTTAGTCTCCAGTGTCTTGGAGCAGCTAGAGGTAAAAACCTGAATTCATTTCTCCTTTTAATTCACTAACTCCCCCTGCTTGCAGGCATCTTCCCAGTCCTTCTTCCATCCGCTTTATCCGTGGGACTTGTGCAACATGGCCTTTCAGGTTCTCATCTCATTCCTTATTTTCTTCCTGTCTCAGAAAAAATGATTTCCTAGGCCTCTTACCTAGCCCTATCTTTAGAGCTCTGGGACCATATTTCCCCCCACTGGCTAGACTCCCTCACCCAGCACTCTCATGGATACTTCAAATTCAGCATGCCCAAAAGCTGCTTCTTGGCCTTCTTCCTTGATCCAGTGGTCCCCCAAGCTAATGCTCTCCAGAGCAGTGACTCTCAGTTGGAAAGAAGAGAGGTTGTAAGGGTTACAGGCTCCATTTAGAATAGGTTTAGCATATTGATCACATATATTTTACATATAACTCCTCACTCTCCTGTGGTCTTGGACTGTAAACTAAAAATCCCTATCTCTCTGACAATGTCTCTGAGACCCTTGGGAGATTTTCTTCCCTTGGCTTCTGCCTGCATAAACAAGGTTCTTTAATGCATCTCCTGGCCTCAGTGGCTCTTCCTTCAGTCCAGAATGATCCCAGTGCTGGCAAATTCATTTCCCTAAAGCAACACTCTTGAGCATGCAACTTTTCACCCCAGAAACCGTCAGTGGTTCACCAGTAAAGCCCAGACCCTAATTCATCACCAGAGTGCTCTACTGTGGCATCCGGTGCTGCGTTCCCAGGCTCTTCTGTGTTGGCCTGCTTCAGCCTCAGCCTCCACGCCCGCTTGTGTTGCAGCTGCACCACAGTACTCATCCTTATCTAAGCCTTCTCCCAACTGCCCATTGCACTGCAGTTTTTCCTTGCAAATGCTCTGGTTCTCCATCAAGGCCAGCTCAGATTTCTGACTCCTGTGAGCCCTTTCCTCATGTCAGCATTTGGAATTAACTACCGTTCCTTTGGGCTTCAGTGGTGCATTCGTTACGTCCCTCATACTGCTTACCACATACTGCAGTCCACATAATGGATTCATTATGGTCTGTATCTCTTACCAGTTTGTGGCTTCAGAAAGCCAAAGAACAGTGGAGTAGACGTTGATAGAATGACTGAATGAGAAATGGCTGACTCCTTGAGCTCTCACTCCTCTCAGCGGCTCTCTAGTGCTGCAGGGACCTATTAAGTAGGGTACCACCATCAAACCGACTTGATGCTTGTGAAGTTGTTGAAGCTCATTCATGCTGAGAGCTCTCCCTCCCCTTCCAGGAGCCACCTCCTTACCGTTCTGTCTACTGGAGCTTGATGCCAACCCTTCAGGAATTCTGCATAGCCTGGCAGAGAGTGAGGCAGTGTAGCAGGGTGGTCGGGGTCCTGGTCTGGAGACCACCTGCCTGGGTTTCAGTCCCAGCTCTGTCCTGGTTTATTAGTGGGGAGATGTGCCCTATGGGCAAGGTATCTGTTCTCTATGTGCCTCGGTTTCTGGGTTTTTTCCAACAAGGAGCCTGGCAGCATCTATCTCCTAGAGTTGTAGTGGGAATTTGAAGATAATCCTTGTAAAGCAGTAGCACTGTGCCTGGCATGGCAGGGATTCCGTACATGAATGCAAGCTGCTGTGAGGTTCTTGTAAGCTTGTAGGTCAGGGCTAATTAGCCAGCAGCACCTTGGCTGGTTATGGCCCACGCGTGAGTTTGTTGTTTTTATAAGGTTGGGAGTGTGGGGGTGTCTATGGAAGTTTTTAAGATAACAGGAAATATAGGAGACTGGATTTATGATTTCTCTTGAGAACATTAGAAGATCTGAGGTGAGGTAGAGTGGTTTAGAATCTGGGTTCCACGCACTAGGGTAACTTTCCAGAAACCTACAACCACCAGATGGTTCCCTGGACCAGGTAAATCCTGAAATGGCAGAGGGGTCAGCCTCTCTAGAACATCAGCTAGTTTCGTCCACCTGTCCTATATTATTGACAACCCCTTCTAACATGAAAAAGTTGGAATGGGCATAGCCTAAATACCCCTAAAGATTGGGAGAATCAAAGGAGATGGTAAAATTATACAGAGAATGTAGGGCTTAACAAATTAGTATGATTGCTGAATCATTATACTGATATTTCTTTTAATTCCCGGTATCTCAGAGCAGCTAGAAGTAAAAACCTAAAATTATGGAATTGTAACCAAACTCTGAACTCTGTTCTACAACTGTTTGTTACAATGTACTTTGAAATTTATTGCATTTGTGCATTTATATTTTTCACCAAAAAGGAAAAAAAGGAGAAATAAAACAGAGAAGATAAGATTTAACAAACGAGTATGACTGCTGAATCATTATACTCGTATTTCTTTTGGTCTACGGTGTCTTGGAGCAACTAGAATAAAAAACGAGAAATTGTGCCATATAACCTATACCAAACTTTAAAACCTGTTCTATACCTCCTTGCTAAAATGTACTTGGAGGTTTATTGCTTTTTTGTATCACTTTGTACATGTTATATTTCACGTAAAAAAAAAGAAAAGAAAAAGTTAAAAAAAAAACTATAAACATGAAAAATCTGGGCTCAGAAGCTAGACTGAGTTAAGAGTGTCACTCCTGCTTTTTGGAAGCTGTGTGGCCCAGTACAAGTTACTTAACCCCTCTGTTTCTTAACTTCTAAAATGGAGATAATAAAACTATTGTATAGGCTTCCTGGGATTATTAAATGAAATAATGTATTTAAAACTTTTTGTGTACCTTCCAGGTACATAGTAAATTGTAAGTTACACGTGCTGTTTTTGTTGTTGCTGGTTTTATCACTGTGGTTGCCACTAGCCAGTGAACCTGGGCCTTTCTAGGTGGCCTTCATGCCTACCGTACTCCATTAGTTTCTTAACAGTCTTGTGTATTTAGAATCTGGTGTGCTCCTTGCTCCTGAATAGATTCCATGTCCAGGAAGGCTATATTGGGAATCAGTCTTTATGAAGGTATAAATGAACCTCAGGGAATGTCCAGCAAAGTGTTTCTTCTTTTTTTTTTTTTCTAATATTTTTTCGACACATCTTCACACACAGTCTATACATGGTATACAACCAGTGGCTCACAGTATCATCATGTAGTTGTGCATTCATCACCATGAACATTTTTAGAACATTTGCATCACTCCAGAAATATAAATAAAAAGTAAAAAGAAAAAACTCAGACACTCCATACCTCTTCTTCTCATTGACCACTAGTATTTCCATCTTTCCAGCAAAGTGGTTCTTCATGTGTCAGCCAGACCTGTAACACCCCGTCACCTGGGAGCTTGTTTGGAATGCAGATTCTCAGGTCTCACCCTCGACATACTGAACCAGAAACTCTGGGGTGGGCACAGCCATCCACATGAGTCTGTAACTGTATTATCTACATTTTGTTTCCACGTGAAATTTTAAATGTTGAGTGTTTTCTAGGCACTTAGCTGACGTGAGTTCTACGCTGTCTTTAATAGGACTGCTGTGTTCTAATCACACATTTCCATAGGGAGTAGAAACGTGGTTTGGGCTTTTCTGCCTGCTCTGTAGGACTTTTCTGCCTGCTCTGTAGATTTTGGTCTGTTAAAAACTAAGTGGATTTTGATTCATCAGCTTGATGGAAGAATACTGCTCACCTGGATAGACATTTTTAGAAAGAACACTTCAGAAAGTTCTAGATGAGACTACTTTTTAAATACATACGGAATCCATGACATAATTGAATTACTGAGATTGAATAATTCTTTTATAGATTCTGATTTAATGACTTTGTCAGCCTTCTCACTTATGTGAGTTGGGAATTCACATTCTTTCACTGACTGCCCCCTTCCATATTTATAATAATTTTTCTTGGTTTCTCAAGAATTCTTCTTCATGGGGTAAAGCTGCTGCATCTCCCCCACCCCAAACTCTTCTCCCTGCTCCACTCCCTTGAGATATTCAGAAGGCCTTATCCTATTATCCAGCATACATCATTATTACATTTTTAGGTTTTGCCAAAAAGCTCTTAATGGTGTTCTGAGCATGCACACTTTTATCAAAAGTACTATTTTCTTTCTTTGTATCCCCTTCTGTGTGTACTTTATGTCCATGGAATAATGTCCTGCTCCATAAGCTTATCCTATAATACAGTGTTTGGGATTGCTAATTTGTGAAATTCACAAATGCTTGCTTTTCATTTTGTGATATGTCTAATACACCTCTAAGTTCTTGGTAATTGTTTCATTCAACATATCAGGCACTCTGCTACTGATAGTAATACTATCATCATAGAAAAATGTTTTTGTATTTATAGAGGACAGTTTTGCTACTGAAATTTTAACTTGAAATATCCTTTAAAAAATCTTATACATTAGCAATACCCATATCCAATTTATGTTCAAAATGTCTTTAGAGTTAAAAATGCATGTAATACCAACAAACATGGGTCACATATTTTAACAATGATACCTTAAGATGTAATTATTCACAATATTAATAGTACTGTAAACTACTAATTATTATGGAGTTAATCCCCTAGTAGAAGTACTATGGATTTAGTGCTGTTCCCAAGAGTTATCATGATTTAATTCTTTTGAGTGTATAAAAGTTAGATATCAGGAGTATTTTCAGAAGGATAGTTTCTGAGATTTTAATATGTTACAATTACAAATTTTACTTGAACAAGGCATAGCTAAAACATTTTATCAATAGCAGTAGTTTTAAAATGGTCAATACACATTAGACCCCAAACTCCTTATTCAGAAGTCTCGCTTCTTCATGATAATAAACCCAGGGGACCCCTCCCTCTTCTCCAGGCCCCCACGTACACACAGGTGAGAAACTGAAAAGAACTTGATCTTTCATTTCAAGAAATTTGTATCTTCGTTTGATAATAAAAACATCGAGAATTGGTTTTTTCTTTTGCTTCTCTAGAACTTTATGTCAGACATTTCTTGATTTCATGATCAAACAGTCTGTGCCCTCAAAAGTATGCACAGGTTATTTTTTTAATTAATATTTTTATTGACGAGTCTTCACACACATGCAATCTGTACATGGTGTACAATTAGTGGCTCACAGTCTCATCACATAGTTGTGTATTTATTGCCACAGTCATTTTTAGAACATTTCATCGCTCCAGAAAAAGAAATAAAAAGATACAAGAAAAAACTCATATATCCCATGCCCCTTTACCCCCCCTCATTGACCACTAGTATTTCAATCTACCCAATTTATTTTACCCCTTACCCCCTCCCCCCATTATTTATTTTTTTATTCATATATTTTTCTCATCTGTCCATACCCTGGACAAAAGGAGCATCAGACACAAGGTTTCATAATCACACAGTCCTACTGTAAAAGCTGCATCATTATGTACAGTCGTCTTCAGGCATCAAGGCTACTGAAACACAGTTCAACAGTTCCAGGTACTTCCCTCCAGCCACTCCAATATACCATAAACTAAAAAGGGATAGCTATGTAATGCAGAAGAATAACATGCAGGATAGCCTCTCGACTCTTTTTGAAGACTGAGATGGTGTAACTTAGGAATGCCTGGAGTGGACAATGATGGTGATTAAAATGTACATAGGTTATTAAGAGTAGACACGTGTGAGCAAGTAATTACAAAGCAGTGTGATAAGTATAATTGAGGCATGACAGCATACCAATGAGGAAGTGATCGGGTTTGAAGTGATGCTGGGAGGTTTTCCTGGTAAGATTTCATGGATTTAAGTGAAGGCAACTCATGGTCTCAGGTATCATAAGAGTTTTGAAGGTGAATAGTAGGGAAATTTACATGTACAATGCTCAGGGGCAAAAAGGAGCAGGGTATGTCTGGCAGTTACAAATTTATAGGAGTGTCAAGTTCAAGGGACAGAAGGGCAGTTAGTAGAGTGAGCCCAGAAAAGCAGGCTAGTTCAGGGCTCTGAGTATCTTTAAGGCCTTGGAAAGAGGCCTCATCTTCACTTTATGATGGTAGTGTTGGAGCTAGTCGTAGTTTTCCAGAGAATGACTTCTCCTTTATATATTTTCTCTAGAAGATGCCGATCTGCATCCAGAATTTGAGATAATCTTATTTTGCTTTTATTGAACTAGAAAGGGATCTAGATAAAATAGTGGTGGGAGATGATGTGGAAATAGGTCACTCTCCTTTGAAACCATCTCTGAAATTGATTTTACTGATTGTGGGTTGGCAATTCCATCTATGTACCAAAAAGTGGCGTAACAATGACATTTCTTTTTAAAACATTTGTGGGCAAAACTGAGTAAGCATGGCTGGCGTGTTGTCAGCAAAGAAATCTACCTGTCTTTGGGGGATGCTGTCAAGAAAACAGTTAAGACCTTGAAGACATATCCAAACAGTGGGAGAAATAATGACTTTCATCCAGGGGTGTGGGGCAGGGGAATGACAGGTGTGGCCCAGGAAGGCTTTGCTGAGTAAAAGACATAACCAGCCCCCATTAGAGTATTCGTTGGGCAGAGAGAGAGTGATAACACAGCGTCCCTGTCCTTGAGTTGGACACGTTCCAGCATGTAAACAAAGTACTCTACCACAGTATTTTTCTCTTTTTCATTTTGTATTTATTTATTTTTATACTACAATATTTTATGTGCTGAAATATTGGTGCTCATGTCTTCTATAACAAAGTGGAAATCCTTTTTCATCTAGGATTTCAGAGATTTTTCTCATCTCCTTTAGCTTCCCAGTTTCTTCATACATACTATCCCTTACTTCACCCAAATATTTTGGATGTTTTTTGTTTTTTGAGATTTTCAGAACCCTTTATATGGAGTACACAAGCAAAAAGTCTTCATACTTTTTACTTGGAGGTTTTTTTGGTATTTTATTTTCTTTTTTTAAATCAAGTGTTCTGACATTTGTGGGATACAAAAGCAGTAGTGTCATTTGAATTACATATGTAAAAGAATGTGAGAAGTTATTTAAGGAATATACACTTACCCATAATAAATCTTTTCCAAATCTTAAGTGAAAGTTCTTGAAATGATGACCTCTAGTGGCTGTTTACTTTCCATTACATTCTCTTAATGATAATTCATTCTGTTAATGAATAGGTTCATGTGGAATTAAAAGCTATTATAATCCTTTCTGTACACCAGAATAATAAAATGCAGGAAAGCGTTTGTTCTAATCATTTTTCTTGTTTTTACTTAAATTTTATTTCGAAGTGAATTGTCCTTCTGCTGTCTCCTTAGTAAATCAGAGTTGTCAGCTTAGGGTTATATTGTCTGTCTGACTACTGTGATTCTCTTGGCTAAATGCTGTAGTCCTTTTCCCTCTCAGACATGGTAATCTTTCTGTGAATTTTTTACATAAGAATATATATATTAAAGGATCCATACAAATGTTAGTTGCTGCCAAAAAGAGAGTTGTTTCCTTAGCAAGAAACAGTTCATTTTGTAATTTACAGTCTGTCTTATTGTTGGTTTGACTGTACGTGTACGGAATTCTGGCAAAATGAAATGGGGCAAAGCAGATAAAGAAGACACCGATGACAACAAACACTTTACCTTCCAGCTTTTTCTTGCACCTGCTATCCTTACTTTTGGATTTTCTATAAGACTCGTATACTTTTTTTGCAATCACTGTGTAACACAGAAACATGAGAACAAAAACAGCCCAGAAAATAAACTGGGAAATATAAGTCACCACTTGATGCCATTTCAGTCCCAGGGGACTCTTCAAGGAGGCACACTTTCTCACAGATGACGGTGTTGCTTCCTTGTTGCTCAAGATCATATTTGGCAAGGAGATGAGGAACAAGAGGAGCCAGACGAGGGCCGAGGTCGTTTTTGCAAAAGCAGGTTTCTGCACGGTAAACTTTCCGAACGGTCTGACGATCTTGAGGAACCTGTCAAAGGCTATGAGGCCCAGCAGCGTGATGCCCACGTACATGGTCTCGTAGAAGATGACAGCAGAGTAGCGACACACAAACGCCCTGAGCTGCCAGGGTCCGAGGTGCGCGTCCGAGAGGATTTTGAAGGGAAGCGTGACGGTCATTACCAGGTCGGCCACCAGAGTGTTTTTGAGGTAGACAATGAAGGTGGAGGAGCTGGGGATGTGAGCGAACACCCACAGGGCCACAGTGCTGAGCAGGAGGCCGGTGAAGAAAATGCCCGTGTAAAGCGCCGGGAACACCAGCCGTGCTACCCGCGTGTCCCTGGGGCAGCGCTCGGACCCATTGAAGGCCGCCTCTCCCGTGCTGTTCATTGTCTCCGGCGTCACCTATTGCAAATAAATGACATATACACACCAAGTAAAACCAGAAGCTTCTCATGGTCTGTAAATGTGTTTTTAAAGCAGACTTTGGGTTTGTGGCATATTAACACCTTACATGTATTGAATACATTGAATAAATCTGGTGAGAATGACCGTGTTGTTTCTGGCAGGAATTTTTAAAGCATTTAGTACAGTTTGGGTACTTTTAGCTGTACCATAGCTTGTTAAAATACAATAAACAGGTCCTTGTGAAATCCAGATAACAGGTTCCACCCCTTCCCTATTCACAAGTGCTGTTTTTAACATGACAGTAAAACGAAACCCTATTTAAGAGGTGATAATGCATGTCAGATTGCTGTACATTATGTTATTCATTGTGTTTATTACCTATGCTTTGGAGAATATTAACTTTAAAAAAAATTTGTGGAACCATGTTGACTTTAAAATTTCCCATTTTAGCTACTTACAGGTATACAATTCAGTGATTTTAATTATATTTACCGTGTTGTTCCACCATCACCACCATCCGTTATCAACACTTCCATCACTCTAAACAGAAACGCTGTACAAAATCCCCACTTCCCACCCCAGCCCCGTACCTTAGTAGCTTGTAATCGACTTTCTGCCTCTCTGAATTTGTATATTCTAGTTATTTCATATGTGAGATCACATAATATTTGTCCTAGAAGGTTAATTTTAAGGCATGTTTTTATTAAGCATATTTCATCTTTCATAAGCAAACCCACTTATAGTAAAAATAAAATTTCACCTTTATTTGGAAGTATATTCACCTCTGTTTCTTCTGCTTGCAGTAACCATTAGTTCAGCCCAAGAAAAGCCTGTGAAACAAGTGTGGTGGTTCTGCTTTCTTATACCAGGTTTCCTTCCTCATTTCCAAGTGTCTAATGTGATCCATTAGAACCTCTTTATTTTCAAAACTTAGGGGATTTTCTAATGAGGAAGTTTTTACATAGTGTGAACCTACTATGACTTGAATCCACACATTTATTTGCAATTCTTGTAATCATATTCTCTCATAACTTACCTGGAGTTCACCTTATCTATTTATAAGTTCAACCAACACTGAATGCCCCTTATATACAATAATAGGAGATAAAATACAATAATTTAGAGCCCCCATTTAGACTCTCATAAGAGAATAAGGTTTACCCCTATGATTGGACAGAGTCATCTTCTACGGATGTGTTGGATTGGTTTCCCCAAAAATTTGTGTTCAGGAGGATGGCCTGTTTGTTTCTGTAGACATCTGTTTTAGGCTTTTGGTCCTTGGATTTCTGAGACATAAAATTATGTGTTTTCTAAGAGATTGGGTGTCTCACACCTAGGCTGTTAGGGTTATAATCCCAGATCCACCTTTTATTGGACCCTAGATTACAGGCAGACGATTTAGCTGATCTGTGTCTCAGTTTCCTTCGCTGTAGAAAGGGTTTAATAATAGTATTTACCTCATAGTGTTACTATGAGGGTGAACTAAGTGAGCGCTGTCTACCATATAGGAAGGGCTCAAAAATGTTAGCCACTCCCTGGTGAGTGAAATGAAGATTTAAATGGTGATATCATACAGTTCCATTTATTAGAAAACCATTTTTGGAAGTTTCTTCTGCATTTGATGTTGTATGGGGAATACAGAAGCAAGTCATTCTTGGGTGAAGTCTGTATAATTTTTCTTTAGATAGCCTCAAGTTTGGGAAGGTGCGGTTGCTGCTTTTGGATAAGAAAAAGCTGTTATCCATAGCAGAAAGGCTGCCTTGCTAGACAGATTAAAGAAGAAAAGAGGAAACTAGGAGATCTTATGGCAGGCGCGTGTGCATGCACCTACGTGCGTGTAAGTGTAGTTTTCCATGGTGAATTTCACTTCATATTCTTGCCATTAGGTTTCACAGAGTTTTGGATGAGACTGCTGGGTTGGGTCGATTGAGAGCTGGTGAAAACACTGTGTAGGAAGAATTTTTTGCATTGCCTTGGCTCTAGATTCTGGGAATTCCATATTCCACTGGATGCAATACAATGTCTGATTATTTTGGTTGGTCCTACACAGTGGTGGCACAGTCTGAAAATTTGTATTTGACTCATTAATTCTGAAGAATATAGATTTTAGATTTTTTTAATGTAATGGAACGGAATTGAAACATAAATCTCTGTGCTTCAGTGGAGGGAAAAAAGCAAACTTTTTTTTTAAGTAAAGAGGTTTGTCTTTTTGTCTTACATTAATTTATTTTTGCTTGGGTAGGCACCAGGAATCAAATTCAGGTCTCTTACATAGCAGGCAAGAACCCTGCCTGCTGAGCCACTGTGGCCTGCCCCCATATTTTTTGTTCTTACATTAATTTTAAGCCTCCTTTACAGCCCCAAATCCATTATCTAGATGAAAGTTCAAAATAGAAGTTTCTCCTCAAACAAGGGAAATGCTGTACAAGATAATTTCACAATTTGAAAACTGGAAATCACATTTCAGTCCCATTTCAAAATGCCTTAGCGTGGGAAATTCAAAAACAGGAACAGATTTATGCTGCCCATTTCTAAGTTAATGCAAGCTTATTCTTTTTTTTTTTTGCAAGTCTAAGTGGAAGCTTATTATTTTAAATGAGGTAGGTTTCAAAATGTTCATAGTAAATATGCAACAGATCATTCATTAGTTTATGTTCATGCTCATATAATGTATTAGTTGACTTTCCCCCAGCAGCTGCGCTGGGAGATGTCTTTTGCCCTTGAGGGCACAACTGAGAGCCTTCTCAGCAGGACCATTATGAACACTGTATCTGAAGCAAGCACGCCCATGTTCAGTTCATTATTCTAGTACTTTATTATCTGATGAATTTGGGCAAGTTATTTAAGCTCCCCATGACTCCTTTTTGCAATGAAGATAAACCATGGTATCTGTTTTATAGGGTTAAGAAAATAAAGTGAGTGAGCATTCACCAAGTGCTTAGAACAGGGCCTGGCGTATGGTAGGTGCCATGTAAGAGTCTTGTTAAATAAAATTAAAACAAAATTGGAATACCGTGAAAACCTATTGGGAAAACTCATGAAAGACAAGAGGGAATCAAAGAATACACTGAGAGGTTATAGGTTATTGGAGCCTGCCAAATCAGAATAAACTAAATAGTTAAGACCCTTTTGGGCTTCATATGTGCCCCCAGCCCTTCTCCCTCTGTCATACTCACCTTCAGCTTCATTCAGAGTACTTAGGTTATTGTGCTGTAATCAGGTAGTATTATGCTATCCACGTATGAAATCAGAAGGCAAAATAGACAATAGAGACTGACATGGTATAATGTAGGAAAGCCTAGAGTGTACACTGATAGTGATTAAATATTCAAATTAAAAATGTTTTTGCATGAGGGAGAACAAATGAATGTCAATATTGCAGCTTGATGAAAATAGTATATGGGAAAAAGTACCATCAATATAAGCTAGGGTCTAGTGTCATCAGAAACTGCCTCCCCTGAATGTAATGAAGGCATTATGCCAAAACTGAATGTCAACAGGCAGGGAGATTGGAAAAGGGGTATGAATTCTGTGTGGAAGAAAAGGAAATGTCTTCAGATAGAGTATGGTAGCAAAGGCATGTCTATACAATTAGGCTGTATTGTATGATATGTGAATAAAACTGTTTAAAAATGAACAATGAGTATCGAGTACTAGAGAGAATGTGGAGAGAGAGATGTACCTACTCACTGTCAGTCGGGGAATGAGAGGTCTAGCCCCTTGGAGGGCAGTGTTGTGGTTCCACCAGAGGCTAGGGATGGGGTTGCCATATCCTGAAACCTTGTTGCTCAATGTATATCGGGAGGGACTGAGTGTGAGGACATGAATAGACATTTGCACACTGGTGTTTCTGGTGCCAGTGTTCATGATCCATAATGAATGGAGGTGGACTAAGGGTACAATGACTGAAGAATGGAAGGTGGAACTATGGTGTATATATATGCAATGGACTACTGAGTGACCACAAGAAGGAATGAAAGTGTGATACATGCAGCTAGGTGAATGAACCTTGAGAGCTGTATGTTGAGTGAAATGCCAGGAATAAAAAGACTAATATTATCATATCTCAATCATATAGACTAACTGTAATATAAAAATTTGATGAACTGAAGTCGAGAGCCTGGGTTATCAAGTCGGGATTTACTGTAAAATGTCCTAAATTGTAAGCTCTTACAGCAGTCAGATATATTCAGGAGGTGTAACTGTTAATTGTGAATTCTCAGATACTGAGCTGTTTGTATATAACACAGTCTTTCCCAGAAATTTGAGTGTTTATGTGACACCTGAGACTCTGCATTAGAGCTCTAGAGCCACGAAAGTCAGCACTACCCCATACAGGAATTGTTTAAAAAGTTGACAACGTCATCAGACATTGAGTAGAGACATGAATGAAGCTGATCTGTGTGACTAAGGTATATCAGAAGACTAGGTAAAGGATGATATCACCCATGTTTTAAAACTTCAAATTCTGTGTGAGACTAAAAGAAGAGATAATTATTTGGTGCAAAATTTATAATTGGGGTAGTTCATTTCCTAGTTTAACTTGTATGGTTCGTTTAGTTAACACCGTAAGTGTAAGGAATCCTGAATGGGGCATGAGATTTTCTTGGTTTTTCAGGTTAGTGTGATGCCCTGATGAGTCCCAGAGAGATTTGGACAGTGAATAAAGAAGTATATGCCAAGTCCCCAAGAGGAGTTGAATATTGCCCCCTTTCTCCATGGAGGAAAGGAGGGAATATGCAACTTCCCCATTTGTAGAATTTCTGATATTCTAGCAAGCAGTGGGGACAACCAGATCAATAGGCCAACCTCAATCTTGGGGGTCACCCCTATGAAACTTATTCCTGCAGAAGATAAGCTAAGCCTACTTAAAATTAGGCCTGAGTCACCCCCCAGAGAACCTCTTTTGTTTCTCAGATGTGGCCTCTCTCTCTCTCTCTAAGCCAACACAGCAAGTGAACTCGCTGCCCTCCCTCCCTCTACATGGGACATGATTCCCAGGGGCGTGGACCTCCCTGTCAACATGGGACAGAAATCCTGGTCTGAGATGGGACCCAGCATCAAGGGATTGAGCAAACCTTCTTGACCAAAACAGGGAAGAGAGAAATGAGACAAAATAAAGTGTCAGTGGCTGAGAGATTTCAGAGTGCAGAGGTTATCCTTTCGCATTCTGTAGATATCTCCTTTTTAGTTTAAGGTATATTAGAGAGGCTAGAGGGAAGTGCCTGAAGCTGTAGAGCTGTGTTCCAGTAACCATGTTTCTTGAAGATGATTGTATAATGATATAGCTTTATAATGTGACTGTGTGATTGTGAAAACTTTGCGTCCGATGCTCCTTTTTTTTAAGAATATTTTTATTATAAACAATGAACCGACATACCAATATTCTTGACATACAATCTTTCTTGACATACAAACATTCTTGACATACTACAATCAGTGGCTTACAGTATCATCACATAGTTGAGTATTCATCACCATGATCATTTTTTTGAACTTTTGCTTCTCTCCAGAAAAAGAAAGAAAAAAGAAAAAACTCATACATGCCATACCCCTTACCACTCTCTTTCATTGACCACTAGTATTTCAGTCTGCTCAATTAATTTTAACCTTTGTTCCCCCATTATTTGTTTATTTTATTTTTATCCATATTTTTTACTCATCTGTCCATACTGATGTTCCTTTTAACTAGGGTATGGACAGATGAGAAAAAAATACGGATAAAAAATAAAGAATAGAGGGAACAAAGATTAAAATTAAATTGGATAGATGGGAAAATAAAGTTATTTTGGGCTCGAGGGAATATAATCAAGATTAAAGAAATCATACTAACTATACTATTTTAAGTAGCTGGATTACCTTATTTAATGCCTGCAGTGACCCTCAGAATTAGGTCCCAATTTACAAATGAGAACATTGAAGCACAGAAGTGAGACAGTTGGCCCAAAGTCATACATCACACACCACCTGCAAACTCACACAATCTGGTCCCAAAGTCCATGCTTGGAACCGACCTTATTCTACTGCCTCCCAGAAGCCATATCCAGGGTCAAAATGGTATTGCTTACCAAATTCTAGAGTTCTTGACCTGGGAGTTACTGATTAATATATGAGAAGAACAATCAGCTGTAATGTTTAATAGACTTGTGAAGCTTTTTGCGTCTAAGTGAGGTGTGAGTCTGAAAGCATAAGTTGGTTCAAAGCAGTATAGTTGAAGATGTGTGGAACTTGAACTGGTGATGGAGTCATGCATCCAGTATCCCTTGAGGTTGATATTTGTTTAAAAATTGATGCCTGCTTCAGTTTCCTAGGCTGCTCAGGCATATACCCGTGAAATCAGTCAGATTAAACAATGGGAATTTATTAGCTTTTGGTTTTGAGGCTAAAACAAAGTCCAAATCAAGATGTCAAGGTGATGCTTTCTTCCTGAAGTCTAGTCTTCTGGGGCTGGCTGCTGGTGATCCTTGGCTTCTGTCATATGCTCAGGCACATGGTAGCCTCTCCCTTCCCTTCTGGGTTCCACTGGTTTCAGCTTCTGGCTGCTCCCTTTGTGGCTTTCCTCTCTGACGGTCTGAAGTTTCACTCCACTTATAAAGGACACCAAGACTCCAGTAATAGGATTAAGACCCATCCTCATTGAGGTGAACCACACCTTAATGAATGTAAACTCATCA
The DNA here is from genome assembly GCA_004026745.1 of Myrmecophaga tridactyla. Lineage (NCBI taxonomy): Eukaryota > Metazoa > Chordata > Mammalia > Pilosa > Myrmecophagidae > Myrmecophaga > Myrmecophaga tridactyla. The sequence continues at coordinate 46,997 of PVIY010002507.1, forward strand.
AAAATTCCAATTTACACCCAGAGTAATGGATTAAATTTAAGAACGTGTTTTTCTGGGGTACATACAGCTTCAAACTACTACAGTGTCTATTCAGCAAATATCCTATTGGGTATGGTTAATTAAGATCCTGACCAAGTATAATTATGTCCTATGTAAAGATTTTCTCATAAGTTTATAGGTATGTATGCAGTTTTAGGATTCAGCACCTGAATGTTTTCTTCTGTAGATTATTATAAAATAATAAGGTCCAGATTGTCTTTCTTTTGACTTGTCACACCTTTCTGAGCTAATATTTAATTAGTAGTTCTTCATCTTGCATGTATTCAGTAAGATAATATATTTTAATATGATCCCAAACTCATCAAAGGTTGTAGTAAAAACTCATAGTGCTTTCCATTGGAAATTTAAGTGGTATTTAGAAAATCTACTGTACTGTAGATTATTGCTCTTACTCTTTCTGTTCTGGTCTCTTTTGGAATTTCTCAGTTGGATCAGTACTATTAGTCTAAGTGTTCCTGTTTATGTGGCTGCCTAGTACCATATAAAGTCTGCAAGTATTTACTTTCATTTGGGATGAAAGTCAAAATGGGAAATCTTAACCTCATAGAACAGTCTTTTTGCTTTTCAACATATATCATGGTTCTTTTTCTGATTATATGCAATTCTTTAAAAAATTCCTCCCTAAATTAATTAAAGTTGTTAATAATAAGCTAAAGTAAATTAGGAAGTTTAACATTGAATGTAGGAATCTACTCCTACAAATAAAACCAATATTAGAAAATTTCTACATGTAACTGAAAACAGTTAATAAATTCAAATATCTGAAACTTGTATATTAATAGTTTCAAATATTTTATTATAAAAGTAAAACATGCCTTTAAAGAATTCAAATACAGAAGTGCATATTGTAGAAAGAGAAAGTCAGTCCACCCCCCCTCTATAAACATACCAGTGTGTGTATAAATATATTTATTTGTATTTATTTAGATAATTTGTCTGTCTCATTCGATGTTAGTATGTTTAGATTTACCTAATATTTTAAAATGCTACTTCATATAAATCTGCCATAGTTTAGTTAAGCTGATAGACACTCATGGACATTTTGTTAGTTTATAGTTTTCCTGTATTAAAACACAAACCTGTCCATATATTTTGTGCATGTGTTTCAACACGTGTAGGAAGTTTCTTAGTAGTAATTGCGTCAGAATGTTGAATGACATTTAAAAAAAATTGCTTTCCAAAAAGATTGTGCCAATTTACAGTCCTACCAAGAGTGTCTGAGTGTGTCTTTTTCCATACCCTCTCGGTTTTACTAAAAATCTTTTACATCTCTCCTAAACTTATAGGAGAATAAAGCCATCTTGTTTAAGTATAATTGTATTTGCTTATTAGGCATCTTTTTCACCTTTATTAGCCATTTGTATTTTTTCTAGAAATTGCCTCCTCTTGCCCTTTCTCCATATCTTCAAATCAGGCAGTTTCTTTTTTTTTTTTTGCCCGGGTGGAGGTGGGGTGGGAATGGTTTGGGAATCGAACCCGGGTCTCCCGCATGAACGGCGGCAGGCATTCTCCTACTGAACCGCTAGGCTTTCTTTTTAATTACAGATTTGAAATCTATTTCTACATTTTTATCTCTCACAGACATTGGTATATTCCCACTTGGGCATTTCCAACCAACAGTGGTTACCTATATCAGCCACTGGAATCTGTAGTCCTTTTTAGCACAAAGCCTTCTTCTCTGTTTAAGGTTTTTCTCCCTGTTCTTAAAGTAATAGTCCAGGGCTGGCAGACTTCTGTAAAAGGTGTGTTCCAATAAAACTTTATTTATGTGCATTGAAATTTTGCTTTCATTTAATTTTCTTATGCCATGTAATATTCCTCTTTTGATTCCCCATCCCTTCCCCCACTCCCAGACACTTAAATGTGAAAAATATCATTCTTAGATCACAAACTGAAAAAAAAACAGTCATGGCCTAGATTTGGATGGTGGACTAGATTCAGCCTGAGGGCCATCCTTTTGCCACACCTGCTCTGAGCCTTCTATATCAAACTACTGAAAGAAACTGCCAATAACTAGCATCCTTAAGCCTTGTAAGCTGATGCTATTGGCAAGACTATATTTTGCCTTTCTAAACTTCAGAGCTTGCATAATAAATAATGCACAATATATAATGAATTCTCCATAGATACTGCTCATTCAGCCTGTCTTGGATGGGTTCAGTCTGACATTTGATGTAGAAGTATATAATGTCTGATGTCTTTGAACAATCCGAACAAAGTGTGATTTAGAACGTAATGTGCATTTTTTCATGTTATCTATACACACACTTATAAAACATATACAAAAAATTCAGTAATATTCATTGACCTTTCTTCTTTTTCTCTGTTGAGGAAATTGTCATCTCAGTGAATTAGTTTCGTCCAAAAAGAGAGCTTATCGGAAAATTAGTCCCCTTCTCCATTTAATCTTATATCTGCCTCTACTTGTATAGGTTGAGGGATGTGCCTGGCATTCATTTTTCTCACATGTAAAGTAAGATGATTAGATTAATTGATCTCTAGTTTTTCTTCCAGCCCAAATATCTGGTATTGTTGCAGTGAACTTTTTACTCTTTTCTTTTTTTTTTTTTTTTTTTTTTTTTTTTTTTTTTTTTTTTTTTTTTTTTGCTGGCATTATATTTATGTAATGGTATCTACGCCTTCTTCTGTTCGCAAATCAACTCTGTGAATCATAAATAATTAAGAGAAATGACAGGAAATTGTAAATGTGCTGTATATATTATTTATATTAAATATATTAATTTGATTTGTGTGGAACCAGAGGGCTGGTGACCCCATTTTATTAGCAACATATGATCTTGATATGAGATAAACTCCTTCAGAAGAAACTTTGCAGTACCCATTGCATTGGCAGCTGTCCTTAAAATGGGCTTTGATGTTTGGTATAAAAATATACCTGTTCATGGTGGAAAAAAAACAAACAAAAGAATATATGGACTGAGTCACAGTATCTAATGTTTTTAAATAAAGAAATTCTGACAAAGTGTGATTTAGAATTTAATGTAAAATTTTGATATCATACATACTCATAATACAAACAGGTAATTCCAAAGACTTTAATCACTTTCCTCTTAATAGTTCTGCTGTGCTACTGCATAATCACATTTAATTTATTTTTCTCATTAAGGGAAATGTTCATTAACCCAAGTAATAGGTATTTTATTGAAGGTAGTTAATAAAAGTAAATGTCAATAATAGTATTTTATTCATTAATGTTTCAAAATATTAGTAAAAGCAGTTCCTCTGATTTTAGGAAATATTTGTAATTTTTTAGCATTAGAATACTAATACTAAATTATTAGAATGCCATAAAAATAATTACTTTTTTTAATGACTTCTTTTGCTTTTTCTGCTTTTTTTATTGCAGAAATACTTTCAAACTCTTTCTTCTTAACATTAAAAAAAATTCAGTCCAATTAAATACCATGCTGATTAGTTTTTTAAACTTCAAAGAACTTTAAAGTTTTGCTAATTAAAAGTTAGTAGTTATTATTCTTTGACTCTGTATCCACTTAATAATTTTTTACAGTAAGTATCACAGTAGGTCAGCATTTTGTCGGGGCTAAAATTAGAATGTTCATACATCTTAAGTATTATTATTGGTCAGAATATTAGATTGATCAGTTTTCCTTAGTTGACTCATAACAAATAACAGTATGATCAATAATGCATTTAATGAATTACAGTAGATATTATTATATGGTTACCCATTTTTCCAAAATCCTGTAAATCATCAATTTTGTGTAGTTTTGTCATGTAGCATGGAGATGGGGTGCAGTTTGTTTGTTTGCTGCACAACTGCATGCTAAGTTATTTTCTTTTGCCTGAGCTTTCAGTACTGGAAAAGTTAATGAAGTTTACTTTTGTAGTCTTCTATGATCTGTTTCAAGAGTCATTGTTAAGTCAGCTACTTCTTAGTCAGTGTTAATATGTTTATATAGTGCTTTGCTTTAAGGGGCTTTGAACACCAGTAGATTGGAATACGTCTTCAGTTTTTTCTTTACATTGGAGTCTCTTCGTCTGGGTCATCACCATTCTGGCCTTTTTTCCTATTTTCTTGGGATGGAGATGTTCCTGACTTGGTACATTTCAACCTACTTATCAATGAGTTTCTGAAGGACTTGCAAAGGAAAAAATAGATGAACGGATCCAGACATGCATTTAAGGAAGTTAACCACAGAGTGCTCTCTTTCACATAGAACAGCATGTTCTCAGCCGAGCAGTCAAAGACATCTCGAGTTTGGCTCAGGGTGTAGGGTATTCGGGCAAAGTGGAAAGGCACGAAACAAATAAAAAATACAGCAATGATAATGAAAACTTTGATATTCACCCTTTTCCTGGGAACTTTGCCTACACCCCTTGTTCTCACAAATGACCTATACAGTTCTTTTGTAATGAGTGTATAACATACAATGATAATTAAAAAATTAATCCAGAAAATGACTTGGCAGATATAATTGACTATTTCATGCCAGACTAGGCCAAACTGTGATTTGAGGAAAGAGCATTTCTTTACATTCTCGTCTCTAGTCTTCCTGTTGGTCAGAATCATGTTAGGCAGAGAAAGTAAGAACATGAAAACCCAGATGACGACGGAGAGAATCTTAGCCCCCAGGAGATTGTTGGAGTTGGATGTGTTAAATGGCCTGGTGGTCTTCTGGTAACGATCGATAGTTATGAGTCCCAGGAATGAAATGCTGATATACATTGTGAAATAGAATATGACGGAAGTGACCTGGCACACGAAGGCTCTCAGTGGCCCTGTTCCCAGTTTGGTATCACTAAGGATTTTGAACGGGAAGGTCAGAATCATGAGAAGATCGGAAATTACTGTGTTCTTGAGAAAAATAATAAAGTTGGATTTACTGCGGATTTGAAAGAAAATCCTCATTGCCAGGCAGTTTGTGATGAGCCCAACAAAAAAAAGGACAGTGTAGAGTAGGGGAAAGAGGACCTGGGTGATTTTGTAATCTCTGGTGCACACACTGCCGTTCCCAGCTGCGGTGGTGAGGTTGTCGATGACTTGCATTCTTTGCTACCTGGAGAAGAAAGGATGGGATGATGATTTTCAGTCTGAGCTGGTAGATTTTGCTCTTCTCTCTGAGTATAGCTTTTCTAGACACAGCTTTTCTAAAAACTGCAGTTTCTGACTATCGTTGTGGCAGTGAATAGGAGCTCAGAAAGTTGAACTCAAAATATTTCATCTTAGCAATAATCCATCTCTAGCAAAATGGTCTGACATACATTAATGCAAACGTGTTTGTTTTGTCGTTCGTATTTATTGAGTATGTCTCAGCACATTTCGATCCTAAGCAAAAGCCTACCTATGTTTATATACAAAGGCTAGAAGAGAAATATTTGGGTTGTGCTTTTTTCTTCTCTAGTTTCATTTCTACTCCTTTTTTTTTTTTCCCTATTGATAGGCATTTTTCCTGTGCCAGCCCTATTTGGGTGTGTTGTTTTTTTCCATTACCATCAAAGAGTTCCAAGGAGAAATAATTGATCATTGCCTATTAGAATTTTAAAGTGAAAAGCAGAAGGAAATTGGTGTATTCAATCTTGGCAAACGTATTTTTAAATAAATAAAGTACTGAATCAGAAAGAAACCTTCCTTCTTACTTAAAGATATTCCTGCCCTTCTATATTGCTCAGTCATCCTTTCAAAAATCAGCCTCAGTGATTTTTGAAATTTCTTTAGCCCCCAATTTTTTAACCCATGTTTATCTCATTCTCAAATCTGTTCAGTATATTTGAAGTAATCACATTCCATTTTTGATTAGCATTGACCAGAAATTGGAAAGCAATAAAATACTAGCAGTCAAGGATTCTTTAATGAGCAAAACTGTCCTTCAGAAATGAAGGAGACCTAAAGAGCACCTAGGGTGTTATATAAGACTCTGCAAAGGTTCCATGCACTAGGGTAACTTTGCAGAAATCTACAACCTCCAGATGGGTCCCTGGACCAAATAAGTCATGGAATGCAGGGGTCCAGTCCCTCTAGAACGTCAACTAGTTCCATCCCCCCATCCCATATTATCAACAGCACCTTCCAGTGGGCATAGAATGGGCATAGCTCAAATACTCCTAAAGAGTGAGAGGAAGATCAAAGGTGATGGTGGAGTTATACAGGAAAGAATGAATTTAATAAGCGAATAAGATTGCTGAATCACTATATTGATATTTCTTTTAGTCTCCAGTATCTTAGAGCAGGTAGAAGTAAAAACTGTGGGATTGTAACCATACCAAACTCTGAAGTCTGTTTTACAGCTAATTGTTGGAATGTGCTTTGAAATTTATTGCTTTTTTTGTATATATGTTATTTTTCACAAAAAAAGAAAAATAAGTCAATTTTGATGATATTATATAGTATATATTATCAATATGTATTATATATTCCTACTAGTTTCCAGTATTATGGAGCAGCTAGAAGGAAAAATCTGAGATGACAGAATGGTAGCCCATGACAAACGCTGGGATCTCTTCTGTAACTACGTGTTGAAGTGCTTTGAAAATTATTGCTTTGTTCTTTCTTTGCTTTGTATATATATTTTACAATTGAAAATGTTAAAAAAAAATAAAAAGGATAGCTCAATTAAAAAAAATAATGTAATGGCCTGCATATATGATTATCAGTTGCTATTCCTCAAAACAGAGCCATCCTCTGTTCATAGAATGTATATTATAGCAAGTAAAATAAAAACAGCAAAATCGTGCATGTCTTTGTCTGGTGGTTTTGTAGGTGAGTACAATAACAGGGAGCTGTAAAGAAAACTAAAAATTGACCTGATTATATCATACTTTATCTAAGTCTTGAAAAGAAATTAATAACCTTACAATTTCATTGAAGACCAATGAGATTAATGCTGCATAATGTTTTATTCCTGATTGTCAGATGCAGAATCTTGAAAATACAAATATCTCAAAAGAAAATTACTTTCTATGTAGGAGATTTAAATTTGACAAATAGAGGTCACATTTAATTTCCCCAAATGTCAATGGAACTCTTATTTATTAAAAGAAAAACAGTGAAGAATTACGTTGTTGTAAGCATGTCTTAAATTTTCAATACCTCTCCATCTTTGTTACCTTTTTAAAATTAAACAAAATCATTATTTTATTGAGATATTTTATTGATTTTTATCCTCCCTTGCCTCTGCTATTTGCTCCTAGATATTCATTTTTGGATACATTTGGAAATTCTCCTTTGGAAATGCTGATTTTGAATAGATGCTTATTTACGAAGTGTTCTTGACATTGAATATTTCAACTTTCCCTCTCTATATTTAAATCGAATTTTAATTCTTGAATTAATTAATATACTATTTGCATTTTGTTTCCATACTCTATGTGAATCTTTTTTTAATTAAAAAGCCTAATTGTTGCTCTAACACCATTAATGTGGCTCGTATTTAATTTGTATTCAGAATACATGCTTACGTTCATATAAAATTTAAGAAAAAATTGGAAGAAATTACACATATCATAGTATAAAAACATATATTCATCAAATACTTCTAAATACAAAGTTACCTGGTTACTTGTTGACTCCGAAGATTTGAATTTATCCAGTAAGTAGTAGTAGTTAGTGCAACCTGCAGAGTGGCATCTGGTGTTTTCCTTTTAATTTCTTAGTTTAGTTGCCAAAACTCTTCTATAGAGAATTTTCTGAGCTTTCAACAGTTAAGCCTAGAGTGTTGTAGAGTGAAATAGGGGGATGGGGAGAGAAAGAGGAAGAGGCTTCATAATCAGAGATTACCTTCAAACACTGAAGACTCAGTGCTATGCAGACACTTTGAATTTCTGTCTGGCTGCCTTTAGAACTTCTGCTTTTGTTTCCTGGTAAATGTGGGGCCAGGGGGTGTGAGAAGTCGTCTTTTAAAAGGCAATTGAAAATATTGAGACTTTTTTCTGAAACCTGTCATAGAGTTGATGCTTTATAACTTTGCCTTCTTTTTGTTATTTCCCATGGAAATTGATGAATCCAAGTTGAGACCAAGCTGTTGAGGTCTGCCTCCTGGAGAAGCTTGCAGGCTTGCTTTCTCAGATGATTTGCCTGAAAACATATTGTGCTCAACATTGGGTGACATATGGCCTTTTAACAAGTAATTACATAACTAGAAATGAGTGCCTGTTAGACATGCTAAATCTCTTGTCTTTTGTTTTTTCCTTGGTTAGTAATGTCATTATTACAAATCTGTTGATCAACTCTTTTTTCCGGCGAACAGTTTCCTCCTATTACAAACTGCCAGGTTCCAAAATTAAATTAAGAATGAAAACATTGTATCCATTGTCAGGGTTATTATATAAAGTGTCTTTAATGCTTCTCCGGAATACAATTTAAAATTTTCCTTACTGCTTCTTTTAACCTAGCTTTGAGTTTTGGGGGAAAATATATCATTAGAGTAAGGTATCCCGGTATTATTACTATATACAATTTCTTAACTTTTAAAACAAAAGGGCAAAGGACACAGTAGGATGAGTTTGAAGGCTAAACCTTTTTACCTTTATATAAATGTTGTTATGTGTGCTCATGCGTGCACAGCCACACACACACACACATTTTTAAACTGTAATGTTTTCCTGTGAGGTTGACCAGTGATTTTTTTTTTCCCAGCTAACTGTGGGTTGTTCTAGTTTTTAAATTCCATCCTCTTACTCTCAATGCATGACTTTGCTTTTGGCCCAACTCTCTGAGCATATCAGAGGCAAAACTGATACAAGCTTCCTCGAGTTGATTACATCTTCGTTTCCAATTTTTTTCTGTAATTTCATCAATTTTCTTTTTCCCTGTGGGTATAGAAACTTGTCCTTTTCCCCCTTTCCAAATTAATCCAGGCAAGAGACCATGTCTCCATTATCAGTTATCAGCTCTCCTATCTCAGATTCCTCTTTGGAAACTCCTTCATTTCAGCTTTAAAATAAGAATTTGACACCCCAATAAAACTTTCTCTCTCCTCAGAAATTATTGTTCCTCCTGCCCATAGGTTACTTCCCTCACCTTTGCTGTTTCACCATTTGCTCTTTAATCCCTTGTTTCTTGCTTTCTGCCCCTGCCACTCAAGAGAAACTTATCTTCTGAAGTTCATAGAGACCTTTTTAAATAAAAAGTCAGAGCAACCTCTCTCGTTGTGTGACTTCTTATGACGCAGTTTACCCCCATTTTTAAATGTCCCCTCCTCTGACTTTGGTGACATTCCATTGTCAGATCATCTTAATAAATTATGGATAGTGGATGTACATTGCTTAATGGTTTCCTTATTCCTTGTACCATCCCAGGTTTCCTTGGTCTTCATCTCTAAGGAGAATATGAGGAATATATCCCCTTTCTAGGATGTGACATAACTGCTCTGTGCATCACTCCCTCTTCAAATCTCCTACTAGACATGTACAATACATTTATATCTATCCCTCAAATTGCTCACATCTAAAAGTGAATTCATCAGCCTCATAATTTATTCTAGTGAGAAGCACTCACTGCACAATCCCAACTTTCTTCAGACACCTCTTGATTTTGCTTTCCATTTTTCACATCCACTGCCCAGACTTATTTCAGAAACTACAAACTTTTTTGTTCCGTCTCTTAGTTCTCCAATCATTTAAATATCTGATTAATTTTCCTGCAAAACTGTTTTTTGTTATCTCTATTCCCACCCTATTACTTTAGCCATGTGTTTATTACTTCACATGTTCATTCAGGGTCAGTGTATCCGACAAATATTAATGCCTGCTTGGTGCTGATTGAGGAGAACCTAGACACTGGCAAAACAAACATAGATTCCTCCTTCACAGAATTTACAGTCCAGTACAGAAGAAAGAGTTTAAACAAATACCTAGAAAATGATTGAATTGTACTGTGATAGATGCCCCAAAGTCTCTTTCCCCATCCCAGCAGAGTGAGTGACCTGGCACTGTACTTGTACATAGTATTTCAATGAGTGAAATTGAGAGTCTTGGGAGTATTTTAGGTAGCAGGAGAGCATCAGCAAAGGAAAGAAGTACCAGGGTCACTGGGAAAGGTTGATAGTATGGTACAGTGAAGGGATGGATGGGGTGAATGCAAGAAAGGAGCAGAAGTCCAAAAATATGAATTGAAAGCATGTGAGCATTCTATGTGGTATGCTCTTAAACATTTTACATACTTCACCTTTGTCTCTCAAAAACCTTTGAAGGAAGGTGGTGTTATCCCATTTTTTGAGAGGAAGAATCTGAGGCTGTGAAAGGCAAGTTTCCAGAATCATGGAGTTGGCAAGCAACAAGCCCAAGCTTGGGCTGTTAATGGTACCTTGTCTTCCTAACTTTGGCCATAGTTGTGCTGTACGCTTTGATGAGTGCATGATCTTTCCAGGATGCCTTCTGTCACCATCCTGTTTTAACTGCTGGCTTTCTGAATACTACCTTTATGACAGTGACGCTTAGCTCCATGAGGACTGGGTGCATTCCTCCTTCTATTTTTCTCAGGTTGCTAAGCATGTTGTCTTGCCCTGAGCAGGCACTTTACACACAGCTGCTGAATAAGATTGTTAGCATCTTTCCATCACACTCGCATGGACGTGTACATTAGAACCATTTAGATATATCTTAACTGGGAAGAATCGCTGGACACTTTTGTCAAGTTTTCTTAGTGCTTTTTCTGTTTCGTTCATGTTATTGGACTCATACATACACATCCCACCAGACCAAATAAGAAATGTATTAGTAATTCCGTGAAATAGCAAAATTAGAGATTTACAAGCAGCTCAGGCCATTCAAATGTGCCGTCAGGTCTAGGGTTCCTTGACCTCTGTAGACATTCTCCTGTGATGAGGTCTGTCTTGTGGGAATTTGGGGGTGGAGTTTGAGAGGAGAAATTTGGATATTCAAGGGTTTTACAAAAGAATAGTTTCTGGGGGAGGGGAATTTGCTCCTGAGTTTTTTTTTTTTTTTTTTTTTTTTTTTTTTTTTTTTTTTTTAACTTTTTAGGCAAATTTGAATACCTGAACCATTAAGAATTATATGTGGGTAGGTAGCAAGATAGATTGGCAGAGTATACAAATGTATGTTTTTGGTTGAGTAAAATGAAAAAGGAACCAGTGAAATGGGAAGTGGTGTCCTGAATGCAAGTATTTATGAGAAAGACAGACAGATCAACCTACAAAACAGGGAGTAAAAGGACAGTGGCATGACCTGAAAAAGGAAAATAAGCTCTTATTTCATGAGTGTCGAAATAAAATGCTACTTTGGGAAGAGCATACATGTGGGGCTCTTTCAGTTAAACATCGAAATTTTCCAAACTAGAAGGATTTTGCTTTTAGTTAACTACTACTAATAAGTAACATAATAGAGTTTATTTTCTGTAGGAGGAAAAATTCTTTTGTCATATAAGCTCCTTAGGATAAGCTCTTAGGGTAGTTAAGTGTCTTCTAGCTTGGGCAAAGATATACAAAGAGTAAGAAGTGGAGGTGTACTGAAGGATGGAGGTAGAAATTTTGCTAAGAAAATGGAAGACGAGCATTCGAGAGAGAAATTTAGGTATGAAAATTCAGAGTGAGGCTTAAGAAAGATAATACATCCTGGACTACTTAACTTTGGCTAAGGAATGTCTTCAGCAGTATATACATGTTTTTGTTTTGTTGTGACCAAATAATTTCCTTTCCCATGTGGGAGAAAATAGTGCTTGGATTCACTGTGTGTGGGGCAAAGGTAGGGAGTATAGAAGGTAGAGTGGTGGTGTCAGAACTTGTGTGACTTTCCAGCTATTTACCTCATACCCAATGACACCTGCGCTCTTTATTGTATTGTCATGTTGGAATAAATATAAATGAAACTCATATGTCATGTTGGAAGTAAATGAAATTTTTTTTAATAAAACATGAGGTATCTAGTAAAAATTTGTTTTCTAAATGTAAAATATCTACTATTGCTGCATATATGAAAGGAAGCTTAAGAAATGGCATTCACTTAAGGGAGAATTATGACTAGGTATTATGTTACTTGATACTATGTTAAGTTTAAAAGAAATCAAAAGTTTTTCAATAACCAAAACTTACTCTGTAGAGTACGCCCACATCAAATGCTTCTATTAAGACTTCAGGTCAGTTGCACTTTTTTACTTTAGCAAGTTCCAAACTGGAAAAACAAGGGTGTTGTCAGAGGAGGTTGAAATGAACTGAAAAGTAGGCAGAATGCCACCTCTGCAAGGCAGCGTGGAGATGCTGTGCTCTCAGCGCACTTCTTGGATATGAAATGCAACCCCATCCCTGCAAACAAGGGTTTCAGAATGCATTTTCTGTTTTCCAGGATGAATCTTCAAGTCATGAATGTAACCAGCGTACAATCCTTCTCTACGGAGTCGGCAAAGAGCGTGATGAAGCGAGGCATCAGCTGAAGAAAATTACCAAAGATATCCTGAAAATTCTAAATAAGAAGAGCACCACAGAGACGGGGGGTAAAGGATCTATGTGCAATTGCTCCCATTTTGTTGTCTTTGTCTTCCCTCTTAGCACAGTCTCTTTATCACAGTGGCATATGCCACTGTCTCCAAAGTGTTTCCTCTCCCAAATGACTGTGACATTGGAAAATGAATAAGCACTTAGGTGACCGTTTCAATTTTAAGGGCTTGTTTCCATTTATAGTAATCTCTGTTTTATAATAGCATATTCTATAATATATATATTTATTCATATATAGACATACAGGTAATTTTTATTCCCTACTCTTTTTTTATACTCCCCAAGTTTTCTACTGTGGTAATAAAGTATTGAGGGATGAGTTGGAAAACCCTTAGTCTAGACATTTCCTTCTTTCTTTACGTAATTTTTCAAGGTGATAATTTGCTTTTGCTCTAGCATCACATTCGTATGTTAATTGAAAATCTTGTTTTTTCTTAGATCCTTCAGAAGACTAACCAATGTGGTGGCTACCTAGTTCTCCAAATTATTCCAGGTTTAAAAAAAAAAATACTGGATTTTTGCTCTATTATGCCTTCCTTACTTGGAATACTCCTTCTCAATGCTTTTTTACAAAGTTTTGGCAGTAGAGAAGTCTTCCCTTATATTATGTCACCACATTGCGTAATTGAAGTGTTGTAATGATCTACTTTACATTTGTCTGGTTACTCTTTTCAAAGTTTGTTTCTTTCATTTGGCAATCAAATTATTTAAAATGTGATATTACACTATCATTACCTAGCACCATCACTTATTATGTTTTCTCTAGTGCTTAAAACATGTTTTTTTATACTGTGGATCCATAGTATAGATGGATTGATACTATGCAAACAGCATTCTCCCTCCACATGGTGTAAGCCTTCTCCAGGGAGCCTGCTGTGTTATTCAGTGCAAAATAAAAAAGTTTTATGACCCTCTCAACAAGAGATCCAGTCTTTAGTCTGTAACAGGGTGAATTGTTAGTTTGTCTACCCTAGATCTTTCTTAGAGAATGGTGCAGATAAAAGTATTGCAAACAGCTCCTCTTTCCTGTCAAGAGTCTTCACTCGCGTGTTGAAACACGTTAGAAGGGCAGCATGGTTTTCCGCCTGAATATGGTGTTCTCAGCATCTGATGCCTCCGGAGATGGGCCTGAGTACACAGCGGGGAAGCCTTCGTATGATTCGTATCACATTCCCTCACTCCCTTCCCCTGCCAGTTTAGGACCTTATAATTCACTGACTCTGGTAGGGAAGAGCCCAGCATCGTAGAAAGGGAAATGAAACCCTCTTATTGTTGGCCTGTTGTTTTTGAGCTTGAAAAAGAAAATGCCTCTAAGAAAACTGTCGATCTGTTGTTTTGCTATTGTCTCTCTCTCAGAGAAAAGGGGAAATGAGTTGAATTTAGAAAATTCTGCAAGTCGCTTGCAATGAATATTTGAAACTGCTTTTGGTATATTTCTAAGTGGGCATGGATTTTATCTCCTTTAGGCCTTTCAGTATTACATATTTTATCTAAATTCTTTTGAGGAAATTTTTGCTGATCTTACAGATTTCTTGGCTTTGGGAGGCTGAGGTGGGTGGTAAGGCGAGGGAAGCAGTGTGGTATTCTCTTCCGTTGAGTCTACTTCCTTCCTTCACAAAGAGTTGTTAAGGCTAGACCGACATCTACCAGTCTTTGTAAGTCTCCTCAATAGTCACTTCCCACTTATGGACTCATGCAGAGAAAATCATTGATGTTCCATGCTGCTTTTTGAGATAACAGTAATTAGAAGTCGCACTGTGAAATGGTATCCTTAAAGGATATTTTCTTCTTTCTGTCATTTTAGGGAAAATTCTTCAACCAGAAAGATGCTAATTTGGGATGTACTGGGCTGACTTTTAGTGGATATTCTTAGTTTAAATCACTACTTAAAACTTAGTATACTCACTAGAAGCTAGTTTACTGTATTTCCCAATTAATGGAAATTTACCCACTTTTCTCAGGAAAGATGAAGACTGGTAAGATAGTAAAACAAAGATTGTATTAATATGTCTTTGGTTTCTGGTAGCAAATAAAATGTCATTTTGGAGAACCCATCAGATGTTTTTTCACATCAGTCGGGCCACTCCCAGGGGAATTTGTAATGTAAAGTTTACATGACATTTCTGGTTTAAAGATTGTAAAACCTCATTTTACGTTTGCAGTAACTAGTCTTCTTCACTAATTGTCCACAGGTTTATTTTTGAAGGCATTAATGAAGTTTACTAATCTTGAAAAGGCCAAAACTTCTCAGATTAAAAATAATGAAAATCAAAATTAAGCAACAAAAGAGAAATAATTTATATAAAGAAGGCAAATTTTTGTAAGCCGTATGAGGCAAATCTATATATCTTGACAATTTTATTACTCATGTAGGTCTCATTAAAAAAAAAAGTGTCCTTTGAGAGCCACCATTAATTTCTTATATTTTTCTTTAAAATTAAATGTAAACTGGCAAAGAAATCAATCACTAGTATTTTTAAAATGATGATCTTTTATATGAGGTTTTAAGAAGTTATTTAGGTTGAGCCTGTTAGTCCCTTTTCCAGGGAAAACAAAGATGTACTTATGAATTCTCACGCTGGATCTATTTCCTCAAGTCTGTTGTTTTGCTTATTTGTTTTAGTACCAGGAAGGACAGTCAGTAATCACATTTACTTAACTTTTTAAAAGCACATCCTACACAATTGTGGTGTGAGCTCTTCAGCTTCAGATTAATGAAAAATTTAAAAACTTGGATATTTTAAACATACTCATAATATGTGAGCCTTCTAGTGAAGGCAGAATTCCATCCTTAACTTGAACCTTAGAGAAGATATGTGAATAAAGAAGTAGGGTTGAGCGAACGTATCAGTTTTTATTCTTTGCATTTTATTTGTTGTTACTCGACAAAAGTAGCACAGTCCTCTAACTCATGTTACACAGATCCTCGTATTCTGATACCCCTTCTGCTCTGGTATCAGAGTTGTTATTAGTATTGCTATGATTTTTTTCAAGGATGTTACGACACGCACAGCTTGTTTCTATAGTTCCTTCCCAAATGAAAGAAGGCAGGATGAAAGGTACAGTGCTTGTCTTCGGGTCTTTAACTCTTTAGAATCATGGTGTTGGAAATGACCTCAGAGATTCAGCCATTCATTTTTGTTTTCAGATTTTTATTTTTATAAGTAACTGTGTTCAAATATTTTAAAACAGATCTAATCTATTCTTAGATCTCATTCTTAGAGCTGTTGAGAGCAAGATAGTCCCTCTGGAATAAGTGCTGTTTATTAGATTTTTAACTTGGGATTTTGTTCAAATTTCTTTTTGTTAAAAGTATATAAAAGTAGTACTTTCCCATTGATATAGACAGACTAATTTCTTGATATTTCTAGAAAAAGTTTGGAATCATGTAAGTTTCTTCCTTACATGATTAGAAACAGATTGTTCGGGAAAAGAGCCAAGATTAAGTCCTAAGAAGAAGCTAGTGCGGCTTCCCATGATATGAAAGTGTGCCTGGGTGATTTTTTTTTTGTCCTTTCAGTGTTGATATCATGGAATTATAAAAGTCAGTTAGAAATGTTCATAGTAGCCCTTCTCAGAATAGCCCAAATCAAGAAACTGCTTGTTTGAATGTATAAATAAATCATGGCACATTCATACAATTGGAATACCATACACAACTGAGAATGAGCAAATTAAAATTACACTCATCAACGTGGATCAGTCTCACAAGCATAATCTTGAGTGAAAGAAGACAGACGTGAAAAGTACACGTAGTAAGATTCCTTTTCTGGAGTATTCCAAAATAAGCAAATGTAATTCACACTGTTAGATGTCAGAATCTTGATCCTCTGGGGAAAGAGAAGTGACTGGAGGAGGCCTGAGGGGTTTCTGAGGTTCTAGCATATTGTTTTTTGTTCTCGTTTTGGTGCATGGTCTTGGAATCGAACTTGCGTCTCCTGCATGGAAGGCAGCATACTACCACTGAACCACCCTTGCACCTTTTTAAATAATCTTATTGATAAATCTTCACACATACACCGTCCATACATGGTGTGCAATCAGTGATTCATCATCACGTAGTTGTATATTCATCACCATGACCATTTTTAGAACATTTGCATTCCTCCAGAAAAAGAAATACCCCTTACCCCTCCATCTCATTGACCACCAGTATTTCAGTCTACCCAATTTATTTTACCCCTTATTCCTTCTATTATTTATTTATTTTCATCCATTTTTTTTTATGCATCTCTCCACACCTTGGCTAAAAGGAGCATCAGGCAACAAGGTTTCACAATCACACAGTCAAACTGTAAACATAGGACATGACTCCCAGGGGTGAATCTCCTTGACATCATGGGATGGGACTCCCAGAAAGGGCCAGGACCTGCATCATGGGATTGAGAAAGCCTTCTTGACCAAAAGTGGGAAGAGAGAAAAATGAGACAAAATAAAGTGTCAGTGGCTGAGAGATTTCAGACAGAGTCAAGAGGTTATTCCTGGAGGTTATTATGCATCAAATAGATATCCTTTTTTAGTTTATGGTGTATTGGAGTGGCTGGAGGGAAGTAGCTGAAACTGTTGAGCTGTGTTCTAGCAGCCTTGATTCTTGAAGACAATTGTATAGCGGCATATGGTTTCTTCATTGGAGTCTTGTTGCCTGAGTGTACTCACTTGGTAGAAATTCAGTTGCTAGATTCTGTATGTATGTTATACTTCAATAAAGAGTTTACATTAAAAAGGTCAAAAGCTTCTATTAAATGGAAAAATACATGTCTACTTTGTGTTTATTTAGTTGGGGATGAAGGACAAAAAGCCAGGAAGAACAAACAAGAAGCTTTTCCAACACTGGAGACTGTGTTCTCAAAACTTCAGCTCCTTTCGTATTTTGATCAGCATCAAGTGACATCTCAGGTAGCTATTTAATGTTGTTTTATCCGTCTGGGATATTTGTAGTTGTTTAGTAATCTTTTATGCAATTAAAAAAGTTAAAAAAAAAAAAAAAAGCAGTTGAGTCCCTTCCAAGGGTTACCTGTAAGCTGAGATGGGGGTCCCTGTAGAAAATGGGTGCTTGGGCATATTTAGTTCTGAGTTGTGTTAATGTTCCAGTTTTATTCTTTTTTTTTTTTTCCCAGGATAGAATTGACCTTTTAAATGTTTATTAGAGGGAGTTGGAATGGAGTAGGTGTTTTCCACATTTCTGTTTTATTTTGACTATGATATCCAATAAGAAGCTGACCGTTTTTGGAAAACAAAATGAAACAAAATCTTTTATGCAGTAGGTGTTTTCAGCCTTAGTTGGTTTTATAAAAATATTTCATAAACATATTTGGAAGTATCTCACAGTTGAGTTCATTTTAAGTGCTAAGGTGTTTTCTTCAGAAGAACTAACTTTTATCATGGAATTATTTTTACTATATGACAATTAATCTCTAAAACAATTCCTAATGCAATACCTACATTATTACCTTTTGGTCTTACATTGCTATTGATAAAGGAGAATTCTGTTGATTACTGAAATAAAATAATATGTTTGTTTGTTTGCTTCTCAAGATTTACAGTGAAATAAAATAATATGAATTGAGAAGAAACCAAATTGGCTTTGCAAGCCCATTGTTATTCAAATAAATATTATCTCAATTAATTAACGTATATAGTTCTGCCTGAAGTATAGTCATCGTCTAGATCTTAATGACAGTTTGGCTTTTTTCTTCAAATAATAGTTATAGTAAGGCAATTGCTTGATTTATACATGGTTTTCGTTCTGTTAAAAATGTGTTGTAATTTCTTAGCAGGATCACATATCAATTAAAATATCTTGAAGAGTTAAAATAACTTACCTGAATAAATAACCATTTGAAATATTGGTCTTCATAATTTTTATTCTTTTGTTTACACAGATATCTAACAATGTGCTAGAACAAATCACAAGCTTTGCATCAGGAACATCCTATCATCTCCCTTTGGCTCACCATATTCAGCTCATCTTCGATCTCATGGAGCCAGCCTTGAACATCAATGGACTAATTGACTTTGCAATACAGGTATCAAAGAGACTGTCCTTTCATCATTTGCGGGAAAGCAGTGTTCCAATTTAAAATACTAGGTTAGCCAGATTTTACACATTAACACTATCTTAAGGACTAAGTAGATTACTAAATAACTGAGGCATGCTCACTCAACCATCTTCAGTCAACATTTTTAATTGCAACCATGTTCGTAGTTTTTCAACTAAATAATTATAATTATTGCTAAAATATATAATCCTTACTTTAAAATGTGAAAGTTCTGAAGTTTTTTAGAAAAAATTTTTCCTATTGTTTTTGTTTTGCTCAGGGAAAAATGAGTGTCTTTACTCCATATAATCGTGTATTTTAGGTTAAAAGCAAAAAGAGAAAAATCTTATCATTTGACTTGTCCTGTATTTCTCATACATATTCTTGGTATCACTTATCTGCTGCTATTAGTGAATGGAAATAAGCAGTTTCCATTGTTTGATCTGCTGGAGGCGTCAACTATGTTAGTGACAAGCAAATGATGATAAATAGCTTTTATAAAACGAAGGGAACTGGGGTAGTGAGTATGGGACTGGGGGGTTCTCTGAAAATATCCAGCCCAGGACTGTGGACCACCATTCGGTTACCATTTTAGTTTTGAGTATTTCCTGATTGTATGCACCTTGATGTCTAGACAGGAGAAAACTGTTGGTCAAGGGTGAAAAATGAAAAACTATTTATTTCATTGGGTTGTGTTTCTGAGACTACTTGTGTGAGTTTATGGTCCAGGGGCAGGATAAGGAGTTGATGAGACAGTTTTATAATGACGTAGTGTATTCATGGTTTGCAAAAATAAGTGTTTTTCCTGTTTACTTTGGCACCTACACTTCTATTCAGTCTTTTCTCTTCTTGCAGCTGCTAAATGAATTGAGTGTTGTGGAAGCTGAACTGCTCCTGAAATCCTCTAGCCTGGCAGGAAGTTACACTACGGGGCTCTGCGTGTGCATCGTGGCCGTTCTGAGGCGATACCACAGCTGTCTGATCCTGAATCCCGATCAGACAGCCCAGGTGTTCGAAGGGTTGGTACATAAAATGTTATTATTATTCAAATCCTAGAATGTGTAATCTGTCATGACATACTACGGTGGTGTTAAGAAAAAAATACTATATTAATTCTTGCTTCAATACAAAAATATAACATGGATAAAGAATATGTTTACTACAAAACATCAGAGAAAGAGTTATAAGCTTGGAAAAGTATATTCTTTTTTTTAAATTTCCTACTTTTTCCCTTCACTCCCTTCATTCCTTTCTTTACTTTTTCCCATCCTTTCATCCCCCTGGATTTTAAGGACCAGTGTAGTAATTTATTGTACTTTTGTATTTATGCTCCCTCACATCATGTTTCATTATGGACAGTGAATAGAAGATATCTTATTTGTTGATATAATTTTAGTTGTCAGTGTTCACATTTGGGGAATCTGACACCAAGTAAGCTTTGCAAGTATTGTCATCTTAGAAAATTGGTTCTTGACTTTCGTTTATTTAGCTTTTGACAAGAGTTGTTTTTGAACAAATGACTTTCTTGATTCTTAATCCTTATTAGTATCATTATTATTCTTTTTTGGTTTGTCTGTATTGTTGGCTAACGTTTACTCTACCACTAGCCCATTCCCCAGTCCTTTGCACATATCTTTCTAGAAAATAAGACGGACTGTTTTTCTCGAAATTCCATTTTTCCTGCAATGCTCAAGAGAAGAATGAGGTTATTTGATTCCACAGTACCTTCTTTTGTAATCTAGCCCATGTAATCAATTTATACTCTATTCTAGAGTGGCATTAGTTTAACAGAAACTTTTCTAGGGTAAAGGTAAATACTACCACATTAAATGCTTATATAGATTATGAAGTAAAATTTAAAGCATTTCAGAAACTTTAAAATGTGCATCTTATAATTAATAAACATGGAAATAAAGATATACAGAATCGCTTAGTAGCCCTTCACTGTCCTCTAAGGATTAAATTTTTAGTTTAATTTTCCGAGCTAAGAAACTGAAATCTGGGCAGTGTGATGGGGCTCAGTGGCAGAATTTTTGCCTGCCATGCTGAAGACCTGGGTTTGATCCCTGGTGCCTGCCCATGCAAAAGAAAAAGGTAAAAGAAACTGAAACCCAGGCCTCAAGTTTTTAGTGCAATGGTGCCCTCAAGGCCGCATAGCTAATAAACCTCTCAAATTGAATTAAATGTCTTTCTACCTTGGAGCTTGCTCATACTTTTTAAACTGTGTATAGTAACCCATTAGTCAGTCATGATATGGATTTAATGGATTGTGATGATTTTTTATATTGTGTAATTTTAAGTTCATTTCAGCATCGTTTTTTTTGGCATTTTATGTTTTTGTTCTAGTTCATAGTATTAGTCGTATTTGATGATAACTTTATATTTTTACCCTATCATATATAGTAGGAATACGTTTCTCCCCAAAACTGTTCTCATATTTTATTGATATTATTGTACATGTAAAATGTTTCTTTTACCTCTGACAACTCAAAAAAGTTGAGGAAGCACTGACTGCTATGATGTGGATACCTAGCAGACTTTGAATAAATGTTTGTTTACTTTAGTCACAAAATAATTCCTTAAAGGTTATAGTATTGATTTTTTGGTCTTTGTAATTTAGCAACTGATTAAATCACCCACCTTTCTTCTTCATTGCATGACACTCTTGTTCTAATGGACAGCTTTTATCTGCTGCCAGGTCTTCCAATCTCCAAAAGATTCAACTGATAACACACACACAGTGGCAAAACATGCGTTTGATTTCTTTGTGCATTTTTCTCCGCAGGCTGTGTGGGGTGGTAAAGCACGTTGTGAACCCCTCTGAGTGCTCCTCCCCGGAGAGATGCATCTTAGCCTACCTCTATGACCTCTACGTGTCCTGCAGCCACCTCAGAAGTAAATTCGGAGACCTCTTCAGGTTGGTGCAAGAGAACTGAAAGCATCGAAACAGGATTATGCCTGTGTTTGTCAGCGACCTAATCAACATTTTTATCGTTTTTAATATCGTAAGCTAGTTGTTATTATATATTTTGGGCAATAATCGTCATTTTATTGATTTTAATGTTTTAAGTTTATAGACAGTACATTTTAGGTAAGTTATTGCTGAATGAGTGATGAAATATTTTGTATGCCCTTGCTTTTTTCTCTCTCTCTTTTCTTTTTTTATTGTGGGAACATTTATAAAACATAAGCTTTCCCCTCTCAACCTCTCCCAAGTTCACCATTCAGTGGGATTAATCACATGCTCCCTTTCGCAGTAATCTTACCACCTTCCATCACTAAAACTTTCCCCTCTCCCCAAACACATGTACTATCCCCATATTGCATTAACTCCCTATTCCACCCCAGTCTCTTGCCCCTGGCAAACTGTATTCTAATTTCTATCTCTGTGAGCCTTGCCTATTGTCTAATACTTTATTTGTAGTTATCCTGGGCCTTAAATTTCACATCCTAGCAATCTCTTTTGCTTTAATATCAACTTAACTTCAATATTAAACTTCAAAGCAAACTATGTTCCTGTACCCCTCGGGCCTCCTTTCTTTATCTTTTTGCTCTTGTTACAAATTGTATGTCTATTCTTTATGACTCTAAAACCACTGATTTTTTATTATATTTTATACATTTGACTTTTAGATCCTATAGGAAGTAAAGAGTGAAGTTATAAACCAAAAATACAGTGCTACTGGCATTTGTGTTTACCCTTACTGGAGATCTTTATTTTTTCATATGATTTTGAGCTGCTGTCTAGTGTTTTCTCCTTTCAACCTGTAGAACTCACTTTAGCATCTCCCATAGGGCTGGTCTAGTGCTGATACACTCCCTCAATTTTTGTTTATCTAGGAATCTTTTATCCTATGCCTCATTTTTGGAAAACAGTTTTGCTGGGTGTGGAATTCCTGGTTGGTCATGGTTTGATTTCAGCACTTTAAATACGTCATCCCAGTGCTTTCTTGCCTCCATGTTTTCCAATGTGAAATAGGCACTTAATTAAAAAAAACTTTTTCTGTTATATAAGATAACATATATACAAAGCAAAGAAAGAAAAAAAGCAATAATTTTCAGAGCAGTTTTCAACAAGTAGTTAACAGGAGTTTGTTATGGGCTACCGAAATATCATCTCAAAAAGTCGACTGTGATGATGAAAAAATATTTACTTGTTCTAGCCTCCAATATTCTGGAGCAGCTAGAAGGGAAAATGTGAGATGATGGCACTTAATTTTATTCAGGCTCCCTCTCTTGTGGTTTTCAGAAATCTCTATCTTTGGCATTCAGCAATTTGATTATACTATGCTGGGCAATGGGTCTATTTGGATTTATCCTGTTTGGAGTTTTTGAATACCTTGGATGTGCATATGTCTGTCTTTAGTTAAATTTAAGAAGGTGTAAGCTATTATTCCTTTGAATAGTCTCTCTTTCTTCTCCTTCTGAGATTCTCACAATGCATGTATTGGTCAGCTCGATGGTGTCCTGCAGGTTCTTTTCACTTTTCTTCATTCCTCTTTCTGCTTCTCAGACTGGATGACTTCAGTTGTCATATCTTCAAGTTCACTGACCTTTTCTTCTGCCAGCACCAATCTGCTGTTGAACCCCTCTAGGGAACTTTAAATTTCTGTTAATGTGTTCTTCAGTACTGTTTGGTTCCTTGTCATAAGTTCCATTTCCCTCTTGATAGTCTCTTTGTGCCCACTTGTCATTTTCTTGAGTTCCCTTAGTTCTTTTTCCATGTTTTCCTTTAGGTCTTTGTGCCTATTTAGGACCATTTTTAAAAGACTTTGCCTGGTATATCCCAGGTCTGTTCCTCCTCAGCAGTGATTTCTAATGCTTTAATCTTCCAACTTTGCAGGGGCCATCACATGCTGTTTCTTTGTATGTTTTGTAATATTTTGTTAAAACCTGGAAGGTTTTGATATTTTAAGGTGTTAAAACTAGAATGTAGACTCTGAGGTGCCAGTTCCTTAAGCTTGTATCCAGCCAATGTAATAACAGAGGTTTCCTTGAAGACGAGGAACTAACAACAGCAACAACGAAAAAGGACAAAAAGATAAAACCTTTCCTAGTCTTTGCATGTTTTCCTGTGGGAAAACATTCCTTGGAAACTTACCTGTTGAATGAGTTCAGAGAATTGCTCCAGGCTAAAGCACAGGGCCTCCCTAAGCCTTTCTGGGCTTGTGTCTTTTCTTAGGCATGCTTATGTGGCCCTGGGAATTTTCGTCATGTTTCCACAAATATAAATGCCCCCTCCTCCCTAGGAAAGAGTTTCCTCAGGTCCTGGGCACTGCATTATATGTCCCACAGTCAGCAGTCTCTTGTCTCTAGCTGCCACTTGACTGCATTCCAGCAGTGTTCTGTTGGCTGGATTCCAGCATCTGTTTTCTCTCTGATATCCCCATCTACACACCCCCCCATTTTTTGAGCTAACTTTTTGCATTAAATTTGGGTGCCTTTTATATTCTTTGTGCATCATGAGGCTATAAAATATTTTCATTTCCTAGTGACACAAAGAAGTTTCATAGCCATATTAACTCTTCTGCAATGTTTCCATGCTGTTACTCATGTATTCATGATTTTTTTAAAAAATGGACAGTATCCTTAATTGAGTGATGTTAATTCAATAAGCATTAAAAACTAAAGGATATCCTTGCTTTGTGTTAGATTTTATCGCATCAGATTCAACTTGCCTCATATTATCTAAGGGTTCTCTACATGCAGTTAGCCAATTTGTTATCTTAGATTTTAAGTACTGCTATTATCAGGTCATGAGTTTTATTCTTCTCAATAAATCTTGCTACTTAAGGAAAATTTTAGTGCCTAATAAGTTTTGAAAATTTTATTTCTGTAAAACTTTTTTATTCTCATTCCCTTTATCCAGAATTTATATAAAATTAACTTTTCCTGTAGCTTTAACATATTACATATGACTGTGAATATTTGGCAATAATTGCCATTTTGAGATAAACCTGAGAGAAAAAAATAGTAGTTTTTGCACTTGGTGTTATCTCACTTGGAATATTCTCTTCCAGCTATTTGCATGCTCATGTCATTTCATCCTCGTCTCCACTGCTCTGACTATTCTATTTAAAACAGCAACCCCCCCAAAAAAAAGAAAACACAGAAAGCGGCAACACTCTCCATCCCTCCATCTTAGCACTTGATATCCCCCCAAAATGTTTTTACACAGGTGTAGGAAAGTAAATATTTATTTAATGTTACTTTGAAGAATTTTAAATTATTGAAAGTAGGCAGGTGAAGGAAATGGTAAGTAGCAGTTAATAAAAGGAACTTCTAATCAGTTCTGGCCTGGCCGCTCCTTAGAATATGCGCTTCATGAGAGCAGAAGCTTTTTCTCTTTTCTTCACTGCCTTGAACAATTCTTGCTACATAATAGGCACTGCATTAAAAAACTGTTGAAGTTCCCGAGACGGCATGAGGAGCCTCTTTGACATCTAATCCTCCGGCACTGTGGTAGCAGTAGTTTAATGAGTTAATATAAGTCACATGCACCAGATGTGTGGGCATCCAGATGTGTGGGCATCCAGATGTGTGGGCGTCCACATGTGTGGGCATTCAGATGTGTGGGCGTTCAGGGACCAACTGTGGGTGGAGGGGTCACTTAGGGTCAGCAAGGTGGTGGCTCACAAGAGTGGTACTATCCAGAGTTTCCTTGACAAAAAAGATGGAAGAAAAATGCAACTTTCTTGGGATATATTAAAGTCAGACATGTTTGGTTTAGGATTTAAGAAAAAAGAACAAAAGCAGAGAAATTTCTATTAGTATACCAATAAAATAGTTATAATTGGATCTGGAGGTTCAGCCACAGTGTTTGTATAAGAGGAATATTTGGGGGAAATAAAGGACTGGTCATGTCTACCATTTATCGAACTACTGCTTTGTGCCAAGCATTGTCCAAGGTCATTTGAATAAGGATCATTAATCCTCACATAAACTCCAGGAATTAAAAGTGATTAACCCCATCAAGTTATAAGTTATTAAATGATGAAGCCTAGATTCGAACGTATTCATTTTGGCCCCAAGGTGTGAGTTGGTTTCATTACCCCACAAGGTCTTTCTGCAGTTTCATAAGGAACGTATCCAAGGGTTGTTTACTTAATTCCATGATGATAGCTGAGTATGGTAAGATTTGTGAGTGATTTAAATGCCTGCTAACTTTTTATCAAAACACTGAAGCTCACCAAGAAACAATGTAGTAAATGAGACAGGAAGCCCGAAAGTGGAGGGTGGGAGGGCTTGACCATAGCACCATGGTTCAGAAAAATCGCACATTCCAAACAGAGCGTAGGTGGAGCTTATTGAAGAGGTCTCAAAACTGAAAGAAAAGTGGGCACTGAATCTGCCATAAAAATTCAGAAGGACAAGCAGAATTCTTTAGATTTCTAAAAACAGTCATGAATAGATGTTACAGAAGTAAGTCGGGTGTTGGATAAAAAGAAATAGGGTTTTACTATTTGCAGAAGTTAGTTTCATTAAACACTCAAGCTTATTGGGAGGTAGAGGAAAACAGGGATATTGTGTTAGGTTGGGAACCAACAAAGAACCAAGTTTTGTTTTGTTTTGTTTTTTTTTAGTGGGAAAGTAAAACAGTTTAGGAATCATTTCTAACTGAAAATGAATGAAAAGTTCACTAGAAAGTGTGGTAAGAGTAAGACAGGAAAGAGATTTTTTTAAAGTACTGGGGCCTATGTAATGTCCATCATTTTGAAAATTTCACGACTCCAAATTATAAATGCATAGCCTTCAGTGCCAGCTGACAACGTTTATAAGAAAAGAATGGGAGGTAGCTTAATATATTGTAATTGCCATTTAGCGGGTAACTTTAGCCCTTTGTGTCAGACCATTTCCTCGCAAGCATTGTTTGGCATTAGAGCTACCTGGAAGAACTTGTCAAAAAAACAAAACAAAGCAAAAAAAAACAGATTCAGTTTACTTGCAGTGAGGCCCAGGAATCTGCGTTTTAAATAATCATCCCTGATGATTCTGATAAGTTCTGAGGTCACATTTTGGTAAACATTGAATTAAACAATGTTTGTTAAAGCATATGGCAATGGAACAGTTTACAGTAGAGAGTTTGTATGCCTTTGCACTTTGTTTTAGTGTATAATTCCTGACTACTGTTTAGGCAGGTGCATAAGAATAGTTATTTCTTTTTTTTTTAAACCACCATGTATTACCTTAACAACAAATAAATTTGCTCCCAACAACTTAATCTCAGAAATGACTTTCTGTTGCGTAAGAAGCTTTTGAATAGAGAAGGCAAATGTTCTCACCTACTTGCCATGAATAACAAATGCATAAAGGAACATAGGTGAGAACAGTGAATTTTACGTGGAATCTGAGCTTTGAAATTGTGTAGCTATCCTTCAGCCTCGTCTGCAGAGTAAGATTGGGAGAGAATACTTTCTAATTCACTTATGTTTCAATGTCTTATTCAGATGTAACTCATTGTTTTCATATGGTTGATCGAGCCCTTAAAAATCTCTTAATACTGATAATAAATACAAGGTGATAAATTGCTAGGAATGACATAACAATTTTTTCACTCCCATAGAATTTGTGTATTATCTTTACCTCCTTCCTAGATGTCAGCTCTCTGAAAGACCACACCTCTCTTTTTCACAGCTTTACACAGCGCTTAGAGTATCCTTGATACACGAGCCTGCACTGATACACTGTATCTAGAGGAGTAGTTTTACAGTATGTATAATTAGGACAAGTTATTCCTGGTATATTATCTAATCCATTTTCATTTTTAACTAATAACGCTTTTTAACTACTGTTAGGAGAGAGTTATTGGGAGCCTTAGTGAATTCTTTGATTTTTATAGCATTTAAAATATAGACAAGATCTGTTGTTATTAAAATTAGTAACCAAATGTCTTATACTGTTTTGCCCTTCCATCCACAGCAACTATTTATCGAGCCACTACTGTATTTCTGGCACTTGGTTCAGTGCAGATTTTTAAGAAGTTGCAGTTAAGAACCCATAATGTGATTTTTTTCCAGGAATATAAATGTTTCTGCAATTTAATCTACCTTCATATAAAATGCATTCTATTATTGTAGTTTTGTGTTTGTTTTAATCTCTTTTTCTCCTTATAATCTCAGTAGTGCCTGTTCCAAAGTAAAGCAAACCATATATAATAATGTGATGCCTGCAAATTCTAACTTGAGATGGGATCCAGACTTCATGATGGATTTTATTGAGAATCCATCAGCCCGTAGCATCAACTACTCAATGCTGGGCAAGATTCTTAGCGACAATGCGGCCAATCGATACAGCTTTGTCTGCAACACTCTCATGAATGTATGTATGGGCCATCAGGATGCTGGAAGGTGAGAGGGGTTCCTTGGAAGTTGTAATTAGCCAAAGAGCTGTTGCCTTGGTGTCTACTCTAAAATTTAGGTCATTAGTCATCATCTGTGTTGGCATTGGTTTGCTTCTTTTCATATCCCTTTATTCCTGAATTCATCTCTGCATGACCCTAAACTTTTCTTAACTTGATAAGAGTGCACGCTGCCTTATTGCTTGGCATGGGATGCGTTGTATACGGGCTTTATGTTATATTATCTGTTTACAAAACATGTATAATCAAAAGCATAAGTAAAAATACTAGTATTTTAAAACTATTTGACCTATCACGGGCGGGCCATGGTGACTCAGCAGGCAGAATTCTCACCTGCCATGCCAGAGACCCGGGTGTGATTCCCGGTTCCTGCCCAACCAAAAAAAAAATACTAAAACGATTTGACCTATCTCAATTGCATAGTGACTTTAATTTTTTTATCGCGTGCCTTGAAATGTTGGTTACCTATAAATCTATAAATCAGATTTTTTCACAAAGCTAAAAATATGCTAATTCACGTCTGGACTGCTTATTGCTCGTGGCGTAATGGCGTTAAACATTAGAGCAGAGAAAATTGATATCATTTACTTTTATCTTCTTCCCCAAGTTCTACTAGTTTGACAAGTGGGTGTGTATTTTATCCTTTAAGAAAATGAATGACTTGTTTAATGACATTCAGATATGTGTTCATGAAGTTTATTGCATCTGAGTTATTTTTCTTTTGCATATTGCATCTGAGTTATTTTTCTTTGTATAATGTTCTATCTTCTTCTTTTCTAGAATTAATGACATAGCCAATTTCTCGGCTGAGCTCACAGCCTGCTGCACTGTTCTTAGTTCAGAATGGCTGGGCGTCCTGAAGGCTCTTTGTTGTTCTTCCAATCATGTTTGGGGATTTAATGATGTACTTTGCACCGTAGATGTAAGTTTTCGCTTTCATCAAAAAATTGAGCTTTGCCATTATCCATCGAGTTTGTGGGTAGTCCTGTGTGATATGTTTTTAATTGATTCATCCCCTTACCTGAAATGTTACAAAATATTTTTTCTTTCTCTGTCCAGAGACAGCAAGCCACATTGTTGTTGCCAAGGACTGAATTAATGACAAAAATCTAAATATGTAAAATTAATAGTTTTATATATACCTAGAAATGCCAAGAGTTTCCCTGTTTCCTGAAATTTCAGGGTTTAGCTGAGATTGCACGCATATGGATGTTCCTTTCAGAGCAGTTTGTCTTAGTTTATCCCATGTGCCTTAGGTGCCCCATGGGATGGATACCTCATGGGATGGACATCCTCTAAAGCAGGCTATATATATATTTTTTTTTTTTAATTTATTTTTTGATTATTTAAAAAATACAACAACCCAAACATTCTTAACTTATGATCATTCCGTTCTACATATATAATCAATAATTCACAATATCATCACATAGTTGCATATTTATCATCATGATCATTTCTTAGAGCATTTGTTTCCTATGAACAAACCCCAAGATTGGGGGCTCAGCCTGTTGCTTTGGTTGTCTGCACTGCTTGTGAGAATCAAGAATTCAACTTGGGGAAGTTGAATTTTCCCCCTTTCCCACCATTCCCCGAAGGGGATTTTGCAGATATAAAGCAGGCTGTATTTTCAAGAGAACCACTTTGGCTTTTAACGCACAGGTTCTGCTCTAAGACTGTAGGTTTTGTTGTGTTGCAAATACTGGGCATGGATTCAGAGGGTTGGGCATTATTTTGTAATAGTATTTGAAGGTAATGAAAAAGAACATATGTGTATATATATATATTTTAGTGATTTTGTCAAGTATCATGTGCATTTATGATGTGGATTTCTTAAAATCTCTCTTGATTCTTTATTTATTGTTCCCTGTTATCATTTCTTGGAGTAACTAATTTCTTTTCTATAAGGCAATATATTTTATGTATAGAAGAACTTTATACATTTTTAAAATTACCTCGTGGTTGAAGGTGTGTTCCCTAGTTCTCCTGTTCCACGGAAAGGACTAGGTGGACATCCTGTTTCCTTTCTATTGGTAAGATGCAATATAAATATATATAATTATGAGTGTGTATATGCATGTGTATGTCTATAAAGATACATATGCGTATGCACACTCTAGTTCATATCTGTGGCCTGCTATTTCCAGGCAGAAAAGAACCCAAATTTTATTTTTCACACAGTTCTTTAACCTCCTGGTTGTTTGGTTACACTTCACCCCTGCCTCATTCCGTGTTCTGTGCAATTAGAGTTAATAATAATATGATCCTCATAGTTTTGTGCTATTAATTGAAGTGATTTTTGTAAACTGCTAACCACCATGCCTGATATGTAGTAAGGCTCCTGTTATAGCTGTTATTCTTACTATTTTCTGCTAAAGTCTTATGAGATCTTTAAAGGTAGAAATTTTACTATGACTGAATTAATTTTCATTCTTTTCTTCTTCTTCCTTCCATCCTTCTTCCTTTTTTTTGAAAAAAAAATTTAGCAGTCATATGGAAACTTTGAGAGTTTTTTTTTAAAAAAAAGTAATTCAGTTACACTAAACAGTCATTATTCCTTTGGTATTGATGGGAACTCCAGAATTAGTGAGCCATCTTTTTCAACTAAAGTACCCCCTTTACTTTCCCTTGATTCCTAGTGGTCTTACCCTTAACTGACATGTTACTTTGCTGAAAAGCTTTAATTATTCTACATCTTTTAGGAATTTTTAGATTCTGCTTTTTTTTTTTTTTAAACTTTTTATTAATTAAAGAACTTAACAAAAGAACATTAATATATCATTCCATTCTACATATACAATCAGTACATTCTACATATACAATCAGTATAGATTCTGCTTTTATTTTGAATTTCAAAGAGCAGGAGATCAGATGCAGCATCTTCCTGCAGCGTTGGGATGTGGGTAAACCTCACTGTTTGTCTCATAAAGTAGAAATAGGCCTATAGAATTATAATCATGATCAGTTGTCATTTCACTGTGTTGGTTCATTTTGGAATTTGAAATCTTTCTGGTACTATCTGCTTTCTCTTAGATATTAATCTTAGATATGGCTTAAAAGGGTATTAGGTATTAAAACATGTCAATGTTTTTCTTGAAGGTGAGTGACCTTTCATTCCATGATTCATTAGCTACTTTCATTGCTATTCTGATAGCACGACAGTGTTTCTCCCTGGAGGACGTCGTGCAGCACGTCGCCCTTCCCTCTCTCCTGGCAGCGGGTAAGGAAGCACCCAGGACGGCCTTTGTTATGATTGCTGCCTGGGTGTGTGTGTGGGGGGGTGTCCATCTATCCAAACACTGTGCAAGTGGTCCTTCAGGGTTCCTGCAATGGGAAGTCGGGGGTATGGTAGAGAAATAGGGATTCCAGTGGGACAGCCTGGAAATGGTTATTTTATTACCTATTTCTAAGGAGGAATCACTCAGGTTTCTTTAGAAAAGTATAGTCAGTGACTTACTTTTTACAGTAAAGAGCATTCATTTAAATTCCTCCAGAAAAATAGACGTAATAAAAATCCCACAGGCTGCTTCTTAAATACGTTAGAAAACTTGTTATTCAAATCCTTTTTTTCCCCAGCTTGTGGAGATGCAGACGCTGAGCCAGGGGCAAGAATGACATGTCGACTCCTGCTTCATCTCTTCCGAGCTCCCCAGGCCTGCTTATTACCTCAAGCTTCGGGTGAGCTGACAGCTGAAAATTTTCTGATTACCTTTTCATTTAGTGTTATAGGCTCTAATATGACCAAGCAGGTTGTGTGTCATTTCCTTCCTGGTTTGGGTGGGCTTGCTTTAGGGCTGAGGAAGGAACGAGATGATACCACTGAGGAAGCTGTCAGCACCTTTCATTTATGTAATATCAGGATGGATTGAGAAATGCAAATGAAGAGTTAATAAACAATAAAAATGCTTTAGCCCTTAGCTATGCCCGGTGGGCAGCGTGGTCCGCTAACATGCTACCCCTGTTGGTTATTAATCATACCATAGCAGCTTAGGGCAGTGGTGACTCACTCATTCTAGGGGCCGCAGTCAAGTCCCTGAAGATCCTTTCCATATAGATTGTGTGTGTGTGTGTGTGTGTGTGTGTGTGTGTGTGTGAGAATCAGCACAAGCATAGGGAAGTCCTACTTATCTTTTTGGCCCATTTCTCCCAGGAGCAAAGATACCATTTTAATAATTAAAAAGAAAAGATTACGGAAGGAACGCTGGCAGTGTCTCTTAGTGCATGTGAAGCATCAGTTAGAGCTGGCTGATGGCAATTAAGCAGCCGCAGTCTTCTAGTGAAAAGCCCTGCAGACTGGTAGTGGTTGCAGAAGATTGTTAATGACGGTAACGAGACTATTAAAGGCTTGTTGTTATTCTCATAGGCAAGCCTTTCCCGGGAATTAGGTCATCTTGTGATCGACACCTCTTAGCCGCTGCTCACAACAGCATTGAAGTGGGAGCTGTGTTTGCTGTCTTAAAGGCAATTATGATGCTTGGTAAGACTATGCTGGCAGTAGGCTTCTTGGTTAATCACCAGAAACTGATACAAAATAATTTATATTCAGGTTTAAAGTTCATTAATATTCTTGGAAACATGCGTGTTATTTTCCCTCCATACATTATATATAATTGAACTCTCTGAGGAGTAGGAGTCTGACCCTTACCTACTACAGCAAATTTGGGGCAATGTAAAGATAATACTTATTAATTGCAGGATGTTTTGTTCTGATGTGAAATAGATCCTCAGACCCACAGAGTTGTTTTGCCTTCATTTGTTGGCAGAAATCACACTCTGTGATTGACAAGGATGACTTGGTGATTTAACCAAAGGTTTAAATTCCAGCCAAATTATATTCCCATACTAGAGCATCAGAAACCCTGGGGTTTAATTTTATTATTTCTGCCGCGGTTGTGGCCTGAAGAAGTTTATATGTTTCGGCTTTATTTTTTCCATGAATCAGATGTAATTTGAATGACTATGATAAACCAATATTAGATATCACAGTAATTTTTTTTGTTGTTTAATTTGTAATGTCTGGGATACCCTTATCATTCTTATTGGTGTATATTCTCCAGGAATGGTAGTATTGCCTTTTCCATTCATTTATAGTGTGATCCCTTAAGACATTTTCAGTTATAAATCATTAAGGATTTGAATGATTAGAAAGTCTTGAATTCAGACTGCCCAACTCCAACTTTGGGTAGGCTCTTTTGGCCTTGACTTAACAAAAGTTCTCTCTTGTGTTCCGAAGGAGCTCCTTTTCATTAGACTGGAAATAAGTGAGTGGACAGAAATTGTGTTAGATGTTTTAGAGAGCATGTTTGAGGATATATCCCAGTAGCTTCCCTTTTATACACCTACTTGAAAAGCATTATTTGATGACAGTGAGGAGGGATGATGGAGTTTTCATGAAACAAACTATTAAAATTTTACCTTTTAAAATGTTATCATATAAATATTTATTTCTCTGTAATTTCCATAAGTTTTGTAATAAAAGGGAAGAGTTGAGCCACATGGAGGGCTTCAGCTTCCCCTTTAGGTTAACAAGTTTGTATACAGCCAATATTAAAGGCTCATTTCTGTAAATAATTTACTTACCTTGATGTTTGAAGGCAGAGGTGGCTGGCCAATAAATAAATGCAGGGACCATGATGGAAGAGAATGACCTTTTTCCCATGGTATCTCTAATAGTCATCAAAGAGACTAGCAAATAGTAGTTTTTCAATAAACCAGTGTTGGAAATATGAATGCATAGGTGACACATATTTTAATGGTAGAGACCAAAGCTAGAGCAATCTAGACACTGGCCCCTTGATTTGTAGGACTGGTTCAAATATCAAGTAAAATTTTCCATCCTCTTTAAATATTCACATAGGCATGTTTTTAAATATCCATGCCTAATTACCAGTCATTTTTCTTTGATTTCCTCTCCTTGGCCTTGTTAATTGGCCTCAGCTCTCAGTAATTCTGCAGATTTCTAAACAGTTGAGGGTTCTTCAGAACAGAGGTTATGATCAAGCCAGTTGAATGTTAGCAGAGCTAGCAGTCAATGAGGACTCTATTTATTTTATTGTCTATAAAATGACAGAAGGTTCTGGCATAGCCTCCTGTATATTCTCTGTTATCCTAACATCTAAACCAGAATGAGATCCCCTAGGCTGTGCCTGGCAGAAGTATCTTTTTTGTTTCTGCATATATTTTAATTTCCTGCCTCACCATGTTCTAACCAATAGTATCTGGAGTCCTCTCCACCATGGTCTATTTTGAGTTAGATAGAAGGGAATGTTCTTAGAATTTGGGTCCTATTTTCTGTATTAGTTTAATTTGAGGCCGAGAGAGGGTTGTTTAGATCACCTGAGGTTGGGAGAAAGCATACTAAACTTGGGCACTTACTACAATGGGTCTCTCCTCCAGTTCCTGAAGAGCTCCTTTGAATTAAATAAACTCCAGTGGGTAAGGTGAAGTTTGTACTTCTTGTGTTTGTATTTTGATGAGAAGTGCATGATAAAATATTGAGTCACTAAAACATTGTTTATTCCTCCCCTCCTCTTATGATTTTGTAAATAAATAAATATTCTTCATCGTTTCTATTTTTCACATTTTTTTCTGCAGAGTCAAAATGTTTTCTTGGTTGACCTGTGGGTTTTAAAAAGCTTTTTGCACTGACCTGGACTTGTTTTTGCTCCGTTATCACAGGCAGTGAAGGCTTCATCCAAACTCATTTGTTAGTTCCAAGGAATTTTCTTGTGAACAAGATCCTGTGCATATAAAAGGCAAAAGTCGGAACGCTCTGTCATTGGCAATCCTTATTACCAAATTATATTAGTCTCCCACTTTTAAAATACGACAGTTATTTGTCTATCATGGCAAGAGAGGATTTCTTATTTTGAGCTGTTCACATATACTGTTCAATTTTTTTTCCCTCCAGAACTTTTTTATGAGAAAAACCCTTTTCTCAGTTTCATTTCACAGAGTATGTTAGAGATTGTTCAGGTAAGGTTTTCTAATTTAGATGCTTGCAGAGAGGAAAGTTAAAGACATAGGTTATTCAATGAATGCCCTGCTTTATGGGGCTTCCTTAGTATGCATTGCCCTTTTCCATTCCCAGGGAAATAAATCTCTCTTGTCAAGAAGTTGCTAGTAAGGTGGGCTAAGGCAAAACTTTTCTCTTGACCTATGGATAGAAAATAAATCTTTGTAAGAGAAGAAATGGAAAAGGGACACCTAGAAGGGTGAGTAACCCATTTTTTCCTTGTCTATATAAGTCACATGAATTTGAATACATTCATGCTTGAGATATTGGTGAAATCAGTGTTTTATGATCATTGAGTGTGATTCATAATGACATTTACAAGTTTGGTGCAAGAATGTTTAATTCTGTAAATAAAATAAGAAATGAGTCTTGAATTTGCTTTTTCTTCATTTCTGTTAGAAACTTCTCTGGGTTGTCACAGTTATTCTCTTGACCCATCCTCTCTCTTGCTGAGCAACTGGCTATGCAAAAATGATACCATTCACATATTTTAAATCCCTGAAAGCTAGCCTGCTTTAGTTCTCAAATATTTGGCAACATTTTGAACTTCTGTGATTTTGCTTTTGTGATTCTATTATTTAGGAGATGCCAAAATTGGCAATAACAATGTGAACTCTTTAAAGAATGATGACTTCACTATGAGGGGTTTACGGCGTGATGGGAATGCTGATGATATCTGGACTGCCTCACAAAATTCAAAACCTTGTGGGAAAAGCATTTCCATAGAAACTGCTAATTTAAGAGAATATGCTAGATATGTCCTGAGGACTATCTGTCAACAGGTAATTGTCCAATTTAATTCGCCTCTAATTTTAAATACGAAGTAGTTCTTTTGGAGGGAGCAGCTCACTGTTACGGAAATTTGTAAATAGTTGGCCCTTTTTTTTTTCATGCTAAGTTTATTTTGTAATCATTTAAAATTTGCTGAAAAGTTGTAAGAACAATAAAGAGAACATTAGTATTACCCTTAATATAGATTCGCTTTTTTGGTTTGTTTTTACATTTTGCCTCACTTGTTTAACAGTTCTGTTGTGCATGTGAATGTGGATGCATCTTGCTTATTATTTTTTTCTGAACTGCTAGAGAGTAGATGGCATAACTCCATGCTTCTTTACTTTCTAATTCTGTGTTGTTTCATAATGTAACCAAAGTATAGACATCAGTAATCGGGGAATTTAGCATTGGTACAGTACTTTTTTCTAATCTGTAAGCCACATTATTTCAGTTTTGTCACTTGACCCAATAATGTTGAATTTGCCTGAGCTGTCTCTGGTCCAGATAATGTGCCTCCCTAAGAATATCAGATCTGAATGCGTATGCTATCCATTTGTCCCTCATTAGTGATACTAATGTTGATTAAAGCATCTCCATTGTGTGCTTTCAAGGTTTCTTTCCGCTGTATGATTACTATTTCTCCCCTTATACTAATAAGCAGTCTTTGGGGAAATACTTGGAGACTGTGCCAATATTCCATCGCTTATCAAACTGTCTTGCTCCTGACTACCTCCCATGTAGCATCTGTTTTGATACGTGTCCAACCAGTTTTTACTATGATGGCTGCAAAATAGTGATTTTGAACACTTCTCCAATCCCTCCATAAATACTAATTTGCGGTCCACTTTAAGGAAGACCCCATATTCTGTCTGTTATCCACATGGGGTGTAAAACACTAGACTTAGTTATCTTCATGTTCAAATTGTCCCAGATTTGCCAGTGGGGATGCCTTCAGGATGGCTCATGTCATTTTGTCATGTCCTCCTCTATTTTTTAATCACTTTCTCATCTCTGGCCCACCTTGTACTTTCCCTACCCCGGACCTGGAATCTTTCATTCTTCCAAGGAATCTTGATTCCATTTAGTAGGAGATATGGTATTCAGTAACCAAGATCTGGTCTCTTGGTATGCTTATTTCTATGGGATGTCATTGCTTCTGGCCCCTTTGAACAGAGTATGGAAAAAAGCACACCATATACATAAATGTGTACATATGTGCAATCATGAAGTCGTACTAATATCACCAGTCCCAATCCAACCTCACAAAGTTCTTTCTATTCCTCCAGTCCATATTAGTATTGCTG
The DNA here is from genome assembly GCA_004026745.1 of Myrmecophaga tridactyla. Taxonomy (NCBI): domain Eukaryota; kingdom Metazoa; phylum Chordata; class Mammalia; order Pilosa; family Myrmecophagidae; genus Myrmecophaga; species Myrmecophaga tridactyla. The sequence goes on from PVIY010002507.1 coordinate 83,974, forward strand.
TATTCCACAGTAAAAACTCTGGTACCCAACAGCATCAATCCATTTTCTCATTTATTCAGTCCTACTGAACTTATAAAATAGTTTCAAAAGTGCTACACTCATACAACTACAAAAAACACACCCATGGAAAGCAGTTAAAGGTTTGTTAAAGTTTTGGTATACCCCTTGATCCACCATTTGCACTTTTATGACATTTTCCAAAGAAATTAATTGTAGTTGCATACATTTTTAAATAATAGCATTATTTATAAAAAGTAAGAAAATTTTCTAAATATTCAACAGTGAGAAATTTGTTATATTTTCCCTATTCAGTACTGTATATTACAATGACAATGCATTCTATACAAAATTATATAGAGGATAGTTCAGTGGTAGAATTCTCACATGCCACTCACGAGATCTGGGTTTGATTTTCCAGCCCTTGCAGTTTCAAAAAAAAAAGAAAATTCAGCAAATGGTGCTGCAATCACAGGATAATCACATGGAAAAAGAATGAAATGTGACACCCCCCCACCCACCATATAACATACCAAAAAAAGAATTACATAGATTCACTATCACCACATAGTTAATTAAAAAGGAGAATGAAACCAAAAACATGGTTACAAAACAGTACCCAGGAATAGGTTTTCCTTAATTTTCTTTTCCTTCCTTTCCTTTTCTTTGTTGACATACTTGTTTTTAAAATATTTCTTTAATCACAGTTCTCCTTTTTATTTTTAAGAAGTCAAAATACTATAAATTTTGGCTTTAAAACTTTGAGCAGCTATTTTTTTTTCATGTAACATGATATTAATTGGAAGATTCCCATTAGCTTTAGATTCTGCTGTCATCTAGTGCATATTAAATACAGGTATAGAAAATCAATGTTTGTCAATTTGTCTTCTTAATTTTTAGGAATGGGTAGGAGAACATTGCTTAAAAGAACCTGAAAGATTGTGCACAGACAAAGAACTTATATTGGACCCTGTGCTTTCAAATATGCAAGCACAGAAATTATTGCAGCTTATCTGTTATCCTCATGGCATTAAAGAATGTACTGAGGGAGACAACCTGCAAAGACAGCACATTAAGCGCATTCTTCAGGTAAGCGGGATATTTTGAAGATTGTGGTTCCTGTCATTTGGCACATTTTTTGTGATCATAAAAGAATAAGTACCATTAGCCCTCTTTTTCTATTATTAGTTAAGAATTCCTCACTTAATTCTGATTTTTCCTTACCCACCCCCCCAATTTTCTTTTCTGTAAAATTGTCACACTTTCTTGCTGACAATTGTATGTAATCATGAGATATATATTCATACTAAAGTCAATACTACATTTACAAAAGTAATAACCTTTATGAAGACTGCCTTAAGAACATTATTTAAGAAATTTTGCAGGCACATTGGAATGGTTTGGTTATAGATAAATAGATTTGTAGAAGAGAAATACTTGCCCTGCTTAATTTACAGTACCTGGTAGAGTCAGGCTTATTATTTCCTTGTGTCTGCCTTTGGAGCCTTTTGATTCATTTAAATCCATTTAGTATGTATGATCATTTTTTTTTAATGTTTTTCTTGAGAAATATCCACACACATACAGCCCAATCACATTACACAATCAGTGACTCACGATATCATCATTTAGTTGTGTATTCTTCAGGTGTGATCATTTTCCTCTTTATTTTGGGGAGAGGGTACACTACAAGAAATTGCTATGTTTTAAGACATGTTAGACATTCTCAGTGTTTTAATTCTCCCCATTTCCCACAGAATCTTGAGCAGTGGACACTAAAGCAGTCCTGGCTAGAACTTCAGTTAATGATCAAACAGTGCCTGAAGGACCCAGTGAGTATATATTGGAAGTGTGTATGTGTAGGCAACTTTATGGCACGCGAAACCATGGTGAGGTTTGAGGATGAAGTAAAACGTATGTGTGCTAGATTTCTTATGTCCAACTCCAGGGTTCTGGGTCTGTGGCTGAAATGAACAACTTACTGGATAACATTGCAAAGGCAACCATAGAGGTCTTCCAGCAGTCTGCCGACTTGAACAATAACTCTTCCAACTCAGGAATGGGTCTCTTTAACCCAAATGGTATCGGAGGTACTGACACAAATAGCACCAGACAGAATGGAATAAAGACATTCCTAAGGTAGTTTTTTTCCTGTAGTTTTATTTACTTTTTCACATGCAACAGCAAATTTTATTTGCACAGTAGTTTTTTCTTTTTCCATAAAGCCACAATGATGTGAATAAAATAATTACTTGTACGTGGCAATGAGCTTTGATAGTAAGTTAAAGGGTTAATTGGAAAGGATGATAACTTATGTTCTAAATATTACATTAAACTAGACCCAGACTCCTGGGAACCACAGATTGAATCATTCTTTAATGTCCCATAGATTACAGTGTTTTGTAATATATGTTATATAGGAAACACTTTTTCTGTAATCTTCATTAATTGGCAATTCTGCATGACTATAGCATGGTAATTTGGGTTCAAAATTAGAAGCAGGAAACATGAAATCTTAGTCTTCCTTTAATCATGAAAGGCAAATTTACTTACATTTCCTCATTTTGGTATAAAATCTAACTAGTGAACTTTAAAACTTTGAAAACTGGGTATGATAATTTGCTTAAATATAATCAGAATATTTCATATTGTAGCCATGTTAGAAAAATGTACTTTTCATTGAACAAAAGAAATATTACAAATCAAAGTGCAAGAATCATGAGCAAACACTCTTTATAGGCTAGAAATAAGCATTATATAGTTATAGTATCCTTCCAGAACCCCACCTTTCATTGCTCTCTGTAACATCGAGAGGAGAATGTGTGAAAATGTCTGGCATTTGGCAAAAAAAAAAAAAAAAAATAGTTTAGAAATAAAAGAGACATTTTAGAAGAGTCTTGGGGTTTCTTCATACAGCTTTAATTTGTGGTTTCTTTTATAACTGACGGCAGGAAAAAAGATGCCTATTTGGGTTTAACATCTGTTTCTAATTTTAGCTCCTCTGAACATAGGGGTGTTTGGCTCGTGGCCCCCTTAATCGCCAGACTGCCAACTTCTGTGCAAGGCCGAGTGCTGAAAGCTGCTGGGGAAGAGCTGGAGAAGGGACAGCACTTGGGCTCTTCCTCAAAAAAGGAAAGAGACAGGCAGAAACAGAAGAGGTGCGGCTGGAAGCTGTTTATCTCTGTGTGACAATTTAGAGAAGAGCTGAGACAGTCTAGCATCCTGCAAACATACATGGTCCTTGTCCCCAGATGCCGCTGAGTTTAATTTCTAATTGGAATTGGAAATATCCTATGTTAGGCAAGGCACTGTTCCTGAGAAGTTCCATGTTATAATATTTTCTCAACTATGTGTATCCATATCATTGCTGAGCTTGTTAAAAATACTGATTACGGAGCCCCACCTTCAGATTTACTGAATCAAATCTAGCTGGTCACTTAGTCCCTGTATTTTATTTTTAATTATTTACTATAATTATTATTTAGCTACTTGTGTTTAAAATACATAGAATTATTTCTAATCCTCTCATGTTGGATCCTGAAATAGTTACTGATACTTTTAACATCTAGGACTCTTGTTCTAGACTAGATACTCAAATTTCTTAGTTACCATGTTTAATGTTTTTTGCTTTTTATTTTATATTGAAAAAGAGGTTTCAAATAATTATATTTGAAGACTGAGCATATGAACTGAGAAAGAACAAACTTCAAGCTAAAGCCAACAAAGTACAATGAATTTGTAAACCTGAGTGAAGAAAAAAGACAGTTATTTTTCCATCTTTTAGAAATCCTGAACATGTATAGGTTTCTAGTACCCTCGTTAATACTGTTTTAGCTATCATTTATTTTGAGCTCTTATGAAATGCTAAACCTTATATGAAGCTTGTTATGTATGTGAACTTATTCTCACAGAAATCCTGTGCTGTAGGTGCTATAATGAGCCTTTTCACAGATGAGCAGACTGAGGAACAGAAAGATTAATTAAGTTGCTTGAGGGCATAGTCTTTTCAAGCTGAGAAGTAGTAAACTCAGGTGTTCTGGCTTCTGAGCCTGGGTTTTTAACTGCAGTAAATTTTTGTAAATCCAAAACCTGGATTGTAGATATTTTTTTTATAATGTGGTTGTTTCACTACCTCTGGCAGAATTAAGTAGCCAGAGACTCAGTTAATTTTTAAGGTTTATTTGCAAATAGGTGATTATATGTACATTATCTTACATCCCACAGGGAGGACAGCTGATTTTACCGAGCATTTAAAGATAGTTCTAACAAAGTCAGTATCAGGACTGCTAGCATAAGATGAAACTGACTTAAATATTTTGGCCTCAGTCTCATTTTAAGAAATTTTTCTTTCCACTGTAGTGTTTTCTCTGACGGTTGAATAAATTGTAATAAAATGCCCATTTAAACAGAATTTTTACAAAATGCCTTGGAAGCCTTTTACAGGTTGGTCTGTGGGATAGGCTGGTAACGTACATTACAGGTTGCTTGCAAGTACGCTGCTGTTGGAGTCTCCAGACCTACATTATAATCTTACCTGTACAAATACCCTGCTATTTGATCTTGACAACTGTACCCAGAAACAAAGCAAAACAAGCAAAAAAAGAAAACGAAATACAACACAACACCTGTAGGCCTGTTTCCTGGACTCTAAAATAAGAGTTTTAAGTGAGAAAAATTATTCTATCTTACATTTTATTCTGTGTAAACTGGTAGTCATTTTGTTATGTATTTTTAAATTCTACTAATTGATTATAAAATGAAAATAAATTCCACATCTTCTTGTACACAGCCACGCGTGCACATACAACACAGTCTCTCACACGCAGTGTGAATTTATGCTAGTTTGGGAATGCCTTTAAGAGCATATGGATATAATTACATAGCCATGCCTTCACCACCACCATCTCCATGAGAACATTTCCTTTTCTTCCGAATTGATTTTTTTGTTAAGTTGGACTGTATGATGTGCAAATGAAACTGTTTACAAATGAACAGAGAGATCCAAGTGCTGGAGAAAATGTGGAGGAAGAGGTGTGCCTGTTCAGTGTTGGTAGGGAAGCCAAGTGGTGCAGCTTCTCTGCAGGACAGTGTGGTGCTTCCACAGGAGGCCAGGGGTGGGGTTGCCGTACGATCCTCCAGCCCTGTTACTAGTGGTACACTTGGAGGAACCGAGGGTGGGAACAGGAGTGGAAATTTGCCCACTGGTGTTTCTGGCAGCAGTGTGCCCGACTTGCAATGGATAGAGGGAGCCTGAGAGCACGACCACTGGGGAATGGAAAGGGGAACTGTGGAGTATACTTACAGAGGAACACTGAAAGCCGCGAGAAAGAGTAGAGGTGTGAGGCATGCCACTGCGTGAATGAACCTTGGGGACAGTATGCTGAAGTGTCAAAAACAAAAAGACAAATATTTTATCTTGCCTCACTCATCCGGATAACTATAATATAAAAACTCGGAGAATTGAAGTGGAGAGCATGGGTTATCAGATTGGGGCGTAAGGTAAAAGGTCCTAGATTGTAAGCTCTTACAGCAGTCACACACATTCCTGAATTGTAACTGTTTTTTCTAAATTCTGAGATGCTGAAAAAAAAAGAGAGAGAAAATAATAGAGTATGTTAAGTTATTTGGAAGCATTACAGTGGCTTTTAATCTTAGTAGTAGAAAAATAATTTCACTTTTGCTTAATGGTTTAGTAAGAGCAGATATCCTGAGGGGAAAAAATTAGTGTTGCAGCAGGAAGTAGTCCATCCTTTCCAACTGAATCTGATATTATTACTTCCTTCGCAGTATGTCCCTTTTGAGTCAACAACCTTTTCTGTCACTGGTACTTACTTGCCTTAAGGGACAAGATGAGCAACGGGAAGGCCTCCTAACATCTCTTCAGAATCAAGTTAATCAGGTAAAGTATAGTATAATATTAAGCCCGGCAAGTTTCTTCCCAATGGTGTTAATTTGCTTTCCTTTCATATGCTGAGATATGGGCACACATCTCAAAAGGGCATAACATGCTTTGTTGAGATGCTGGGAAAGACAACCCATGCCCTGTCTTCTACCTGGCATTCAAAGGAATGCAAGATTAATAATTTTACCATATCAATTATGCATGTAATAAATGTCTATGGACTAAAAGTAAAAAATTCCATATTAAATATAACTTTGAAATAGCTGCTCTTCTCCTGGCTCCTTCTTTGGAGAGACCTGGAGAGATATGTGTTGCAGTGTGCACAACAGGAAGACAGGAAGTCTGCGTGCAGCTGCTTATGCTCGTCTTCCACAGTCAGGCAGGATCTGGGCTTGAGCTCTGTAGGTTCAGAAGCTTAATTTTATTTGCCTGCCACAGCCAGACTGATGCCAGCCCGAAAGCACATCACAGTCATTTATAAACCCAGAAGGCTTATTATTAGTTTATTCACAAATAATTTAGACTTTGCCTATTCCCTCCCCAGAATTTCCCTTCCCACCGTTTGGAGCACTTGCATTATATGAACTGCAAAGAAACCGAGTGATGTTAGGAATTGGAGAACATAGCATTAGGCAATGTAGTTAGAGCGGTTTGGGGGATGCATTATCTTGCTACAGATTCCTCCTTGTGGCACTGTGTTTTTATAGAGCCTAACATCATATTTTTCCCTTGAATAGATGGTACTGGGTGGACATGGGTAAGGATGTTTTATCTTTTCCAGTCCCCTTCTCACCTCGTACCTTTTGGATATGAGAGAGTTCGTAGAATAAAAATTCAAAGTCTGGGGCATTTAAGGCCCTACCTGATCTGGCGTTTCCTCTCTCTTCTGCCTCATTTCCTATCAGTGGTCGCTTTGCTCATTCTGCTCTTGGAACATTAGCCATGTTACTGTTCCTTGAACCTGCCAGGAAACCTTTGCCTTCCCATAGGAGGCCTTCCTAGAGATACTAGCCTGGCCTGCTCCCTCACTTGGTTCAGGTCCCTGCTTAGATATCTATCGCCTCCTTAGGGAGGCCTTCACAGGCACCCTCTAGAGATAGGACCCCTGCCATCCTCTATCCCTTTCCCTGTTCCCTCCCACTCATCACATTTAACTTATTATAATGTTTTTGTTTTTGTTTTTGTTCCACTGCTGGAATAGAATGGAAGCTCCATGACAGCTCATGTGTTTTGTTCGCTGTCTGGCACCCTTCATTCCGCCTGGGGAGAAAGGTCCGTATTTTGGGTGAGATTTGGGAAGTACTCTCCTCTCACCATGTGGTATACTTACAGGTCGGCTGTGGATTGGGTTATTTCTGCATATGACTCATTCCAGCTCTTTTAAGATGATTTTCATTAGTGAACATATTTCACAACATGACAGTTAGTTTGGGAATTTCTGTTCATGTTCTTTTTTATTCATGTAACCCCTCAGATTCTGAGATTTGGTTTACTTTTCCCAAGCCCCTCAGCATTAGTCTGAGTCTGTGAGGAAATACTATAAATTTATATGCCACTTGGCTGATGCCCAGAGCGCTGCATTTTTTCAAAATAGTACACATTCTTTATCAAGGAAGACAAGTCTCAAAGATAGGAAGCCCCCTCTTCGATAAAAGGTCAAAATAATACATTTTCTTGGGATTAAAGCATGTTCCTGGAAATATATTAAAAGAGAAGTTAGCATTGTAATTTTGTCTCTCCAATACTTAGCTTCATAAGAGCAGTAGAAAAATACATTTTAAAATTAAATCTTTATTTTAGTTAATATTTAACTTAATGGTTCTTAAAGCATTTTCTCAGGCTTGGTAATAGGATATAGGAGACATAATTCGACTGAAAGTTTTTCTTCCACTTAGAAATTCAGATGAGCAAAGAAATGGCCAGGCTTCCGTCAGCATGGGAGAAGAAAGGGAAGAAAGCAGTTTTTTTGAAGCATGGCTTAAGGTTTTATTTTAGCTTTTGGTTATTAATTTATTAGAGCAAAGAATTTGCTTTTGGTTGTCAGTGAGAAGTTCAGTGTAACACTGAATAATGTAAAATTCCAATTTTAACAGGGAAAATAAGTTTCTGTCTTTCATTAATCTTAGATTTTAAGTAACTGGAGAGAAGAACGATACCAAGATGATATAAAAGCACGGCAAATGATGCACGAGGCATTGCAACTCCGCCTAAATTTGGTAGGAGACATTTCTTGTGTATTCCCTCTACTGCACTTACCTCGATGTGAAAATAATTCCAGCTTTCCATTCCCACTGTGTGCAGACTCTGCACTACAAAGTCAGGTCTTCCCCTGTTTCCTCTTTGTAACTACTTCCCTGATTCTCAAGCATTCTGTTTTCCTTTTGGCTTTCCTTCCTGTCTGGTCTGACTTCTGAACAGCAGTAGGTATTTTAAGCATTGGTCTGCCCTTCCCTTCTGTTTTTCCCCTCCTCAGCCTCAGTGAATCTCGCCTGCTCTTGAGTTTGTGCTTAAGCCCAGGTCTCAGAGGACTACTGTTTTGAGTAGCTTCTGCTGTGTATTTAACAAGTGTAAAAGGTTCTTTAATATGAAAATGTTGTCAGCGTTGCCAAACGCTCCATCACATTGATCATTTACAAACAAACCCACAGTGAGATTTCAGATATACTTAAAAATTTTTTTACCCATTGTATATTCCTTTGAAGTTTTATTTTCTCATCAGACAAGCCCAAAATTAATTCCTACACGAAAGGTGGCTTGCCTGTTACTTTGCCTTATTTTTTAACAGGATCCCCACATATGAATCTGGTAGGGCTGTGAGCCTAGCCTCCTGGTCATCATTAATTCTGCATTAGTGGATATATCTAAGTGTTTATGATAGCAAGAATAAATTCCATAGTAATCAAATCTATAGATAGTTGGCTTACATCATTTTGACGTGTTCAGGCTTAATGTGACTAAATTTACATCTTAAATCAGGATATCTTGAAAGATTAAGAACAAGAGAGAATAGTGATGTACCCACACTTTGGCATCAGCCCTTTTGAAATCACATGGTGAACTTCTGGTCATGTGGTCCTCAAAGGAAAAGCATGTTAGAACTGCTCCTAGAAAACACTCAGGTGTACAAACACGCACACACACACAACTTTTCTTTTTTTAATGCTCAAATTGTCGTGCTAAAAAGGGTGAAATGACAAATATTTAGCCAGGAGAGAAGACAGGATAAACTGATTTTTTTTTTTAATAAACCAAAATTTGGCTACATGATAGTGCCAGGATAGTATTTTCTCTTTAATGTAATGCAGTCTTTTAAAATTGTCTTCTGTATGCTAGGTAGGAGGAATGTTCGACACAGTGCAGAGAAGTACTCAGTGGACAACAGACTGGGCGCTTCTACTTCTTCAAATAATTACTTCAGGAACTGTTGACATGCACACGAACAAGTATGATTTTATCATTTTGCATTTCTTTTGCTGCATGTGTACATGGTATAAACTTACTATAAATTCTGCCTCCTGTTATATTTTTAACTACCATTCAAAATTCTGTGTCTTGCTCAGTTAAGTTTATCTTGGTTTTGGTTTAAGATGAAAATAATTATTTTCTTTCACCTTCTAGTGAATTATTCACAACAGTTCTTGACATGCTGGGCGTTTTAATCAATGGAACATTAGCATCTGATCTATCAACTGTGTCCCCAGGGGGATCTGAAGAGAACAAACGGGCTTATATGAATTTAGTAAAAAAACTGAATGTAAGTTTGTAATCTGCCTTTCTTATGAACCCAAATTGTTAATGGATTTGTTATTTATTGGCATTTTTATTTAATTCACTACTCATTAAATTAAACATAAAAATATAATTTTAACAAGCAAGGTGATTATTTATTGCATTCATTCACTTTAATTTAATAGGGTTATTTTTCTATTTTATTTCACTTCAGCTTAGAAGCACCCAAAAGTACATGCATATAACCTTGAAGATTTAAGCGATAATTATATTATCAAAACATGTTCTGTTTTTAAGGTACTTTAGAAATCCATGCTCAAAAATGTAACCAAAATGCCAGCATTAGATTTTGGATAAATCAATAGTTGGATTGGTACATTCAGTGGAAATATAGGCATTTTTCATTGATATTTCTAAATATAATTCATTCAATTAGCCACTAGCCCAACCTTCAAAATAAACTCTAAACGGTGTAAGAGGAAATCAATATTTCTGATGGCCTTACCAATAAAATAATTGCTGGTTACCTTGTGGTCTGTCCCTGCACGCAAGAAAATGTTCCGTGCTGCAGCTTCTGCCTTCTGACTGCAAACAGCACCCTGAATTTTTGTCATTTCAGCACTGCGATGTTGGTTGTGTAAGAAGTGTAACTTTATATATGTTCTGTTTCCTACTTAAATAGAAGAAATGAAACACACTCACGCCTCTAATTTAGAGCTGCACCATAGACCATGTTCAAGGTTAAAGAACATGCCAGTGGTAGAAAAGGAAATGCTTCATAGGAGCACTTCCTTCTTGTAACTTTGCCTTCAGTGTAATTTCTAACTCACTTTTCCCTTTCTCTCTCTCTCTCTCTTTTAGAAAGAGCTAGGAGACAAGCGGTCAGAGAGTATTGACAAAGTTCGGCAATTGCTGCCTTTGCCAAAACAGACATGTGATGTCATCACTTGTGAACCTATGGGTTCCTTGATTGACACAAAAGGAAACAAAATTGCTGGATTTGACTCTATAGATAAAAAACAGGCAAGAGTAAATGTTTTTTCCCTCATATAAATATATCAACTTATGAAAACCAAATACTTTTCTTCTCTTCAGTTCTGATTTTTATTTCAAAATTTAGAAGCAGAATATGTATAGATAAGAAAATTTTTATTGATAAAAATCTCCATTAGTAAGCTATTCTGAGTAAAATATATAAATTTATATTTTAAATGTAATGGTATTTCATATTCTAATCCAACAGTATTTAAAGAACACTTGTTTTATAAAAGGTATTGAATAATTTTCTCAAAAATGTGGGAGGAGAAATCAGTCTTTCATTCAATGAAAGTTGAGCAGCTGCAGACATTGTGCAATCACATAGGTGACAGACAGAGCTCTTACCCACGAGGGGAAATAGGCGCAGTGTGGTAAGAGTTGTCGGCTTTCACACCGAGAAAACGTTATTGGGACACTGAGGAGGAGCCAGCAAACTCAGATAAGAGGAATTAGCAATGGGTTCCCAGAAAGAAACAACATGTACACCATTTTAAAGGCCAGGAGATACAGAAAACTGAGATACAGGAAAGGAAAGATGCAAGGACGTGAAAAGATGTGACTCACAGCGGAAGTGCAATGCTGCAGTTATTTGGAATAGCCTGAGTACCTCATATCAGTGGGGCTGTGAAGAGAAAAAAAGCTAGAGTCATGGGCAAGTTGTGTTTGTAGTGCCAGTGGGTTCTTCAGTAGGGAGACGTCTCGAAGCCATTTGGAGATGTGGTTTTGACACCCAGGAAAAAGGTCTAATCTCAAGACAGAGATGAGAAAATATCAATTTATAGATGGTATTTGATCCTTGTTTTTTTATTAATATTATTATTGTAAATTTGTCATTCTGGACAATTTTAAGAAAAACACAAAATTAGAGAAAATAATCTAATAAATACTCAAGTACTCATTACTAGTTGCACTATTTCAACATTTTGATCAACATTTTGCTAAATCTTGTTTTAGCATCCGAGAAGATAGGATTTAACAAATGAGTATGACTGCTGAATCATACTGATATTTCTTTTATTCTTGTGTCTTGGTGCAGCTAGAAGGAAAAACTTAAAAGTGTGGAACTGTAACCCATTTCAAACTCTGAAATCTTCTATAAACAGTTGTTGCAGTGTGCTTTGAAATGTATTGCTGTTTTTGTATATATGCTATTTTTTCATAATAAAAAATATAGATATTCAAGCCACATGCTGAAATATTTATGGGTGAAATGACAGTGTCTATGATTTGATCCTTGGTTTCACATGACTTCACCATGTAATAGTATGTATTGATAAAAACAGGAATGTATTCACATTTTATACAAAGCTTGAGTTGGGGACTTTTTTGAAGAAATATTATTTCAAGTTAGTATGCCATAGAAAGTACTATAACATAGCACCAATTAATATTAAAAATCAGAAAATGTAAATTTCAGAAATAAAATACCATATCCTCTTCTAGACTCAGTAGAAATATGCTTAAATTGAAAGTCTTTCTGTGTACCTGTTGCTGCAGGTTATTCCATAATATTACTTAACTATCCAGATACTGGCTTATTAAGTACATAAAAGATACACTTATTGAATCAGGCATGTAAATATTTAGATTGAAGTTGACTTGAGCCTAAGAAGGGCTAAGTGTAACTGGTCTTTAAGCATTTTTATGGCCTCAAAAATGATAAATAGAATCTGGAGATTTATAATTGATTATGATTTAGTACAAATCCTTCCCCAACAACAACAAAAAAATGGAAAACCCCATTTATAGTATTTAAAGGCCATCTAGCTGTGTGGCCCCAGACTAATTAGTTAACCTCTCTGGTGTATGGTAGGCTTCTCTAAGACCCAATCAGCCAAGTTGTTTTCCAATTCCACATCCTGAGCAAGCCTTGCCTCTGAATCAGGCCGAGATCTGAATGTGTTGTCATGCAACCTTACTTTACCGCAGGGTCTCCAGGTCTCCACAAAGCAAAAGTTATCCCCGTGGGATTTGTTCGAAGGTCAGAAGAACCCAGCTCCTCTCTCCTGGGCTTGGTTTGGAACTGTCCGGGTGGACAGAAAGGTGATGAAGTATGAGGAGCAGCAGCATCTCCTTTTGTATCACACACACCCCATGCCCAAGCCCCGAAGCTACTACCTCGAGCCACTGCCCCTCCCTCCCGAGGAGGAGGAGGAAGAGCCTACTTCTCCCACGTCTCAGGAACCAGAAAGGAAATCAACCGAGCTCTCGGATCAGGGAAAATCCACAATGGATGAAGAGAAGAAAACAAAGGGAAGGAAGCGCAAGATGAAATCAAGCTCAAGAGTTGACGTAAGTTAGGAAGTATAGAGATCTTTGGCTCAGCATCCATTTAGAGATTTATTTGTGCCCCAGTTGAATCCCTAGAAACTAACTAAGAGCAGGGTAAGCCTTGTTATAGCAGTCATCGTAACAAGGCTCTTGTGTAATTAACTATCACACAGTGACTTGTCACAGAAGACAGGAATACAGCTTGTGCTTTTCCCTCTTCCACTTTTTTTGGGGGGGTATACTGTGTGGTGGGGGTCACATTTCGTTCTTTTTCCATGTGAATATCCAATTATTGCAGCACCATTTGTTGAATTTGTTTTTTGTTTGTTTTGGGGAGTGCATGAGCCAGGAATCGCCCCTGCATCCTCCCGCATGGCAGGCGAGAATTCTACCACTGAACTACCCTTGCCCCCTCCCAGTGCATCCTTGCTTCTCCCTAAAGGTCCACCTAACATATATAATAGGATATTCCTACGTTTTCATATTTTACCTTTCTACCTGACTCCCCTGGATATTTCTACTTCTCCATCAACATTTTCAGACTTTTTATGAAAAATAAAATAAACCTAATACAAAATAGTTTTTGGGCAGGCCACAGTGGCTCAGCAGGGAACATTCTTACCTGCCTGCCAGAGACCTGGGTTTGATTCCTTGTGCATGGCCATGCAAAAAAAAAAACATATATATATATATATAGTTTTTATTCTTCCTTCTCTATAAGCATTCCTTACCTAAAGCAACATTTTCCCAAAATAACAGAAATCTATATGAGATGAAACTTTAGGGGAAAAAAGTTCTTAATAAGATCTTAAGAATTAACCTTTAAAATACTTGAGAGAGAATTTGTGACATTTTCTGTAAAATCCTAGGTTGTTATTGCCGCAAAGTGGAAGAAATACTCACAATTTAGTGTTTAGACATTTCTGACTAATTGTTGTTTTTGTTCACTTTTCTCACGACAAAAACATCTGTTTCTAGATGGGAGCTAGATGATTACTATTCTGGTAGTGATTGCCATCACTGCTGGGTGCCGTCTGAGCTGCACTTCACTGCCCTTTCCTCATTTAGTCTTCCTGCTCTATCCCTTTGTCTTGATGGGATGCTCAGTAGGATCCTGATTGACAGTCTTTGCCACGTCACTAGCCTTTCATTCCATATGGGTGGGTTTTTGTTTTTTTTTTTTCAGATGCAGAATTCCTGAAGCCCATCTTATTCCCCACTGTCCTGCTTATGTCCCTTCTTTCCCTAATACTCCTGAAACTGCGTCTTCCCTTTGTGTGATACACTCTTTGGTAAAATCTTATGGAACTGCAATGTTTGACCCCTTCATCATCTAGATTTAGACTAGGGATAGGGAGACAGTAGGAGGATTGAGACATTCAGATGTGATCCTCGGAGCCTGCAGCTGCTACAAGGAAGGGGTGAGGTTGTACCATGGGGATGGGGAAGCTGTGAGTGGTCGACCTTACTTCTTTGGGGATGCTGTCTTGGAAATAAGCTACTATCTAGGCTGGGTCTTTGTTCTGGAGTAACATGGGCTTTTCTGTCACAATTTATTATCTGGATCCAAGGAATCAGAAAGTATTTCTAAGACCAAATGATCAGAACATCAGGACACTTAGCAACTGACAGTGCTATTTCAACTCTGTGTGCGTTCAGTGTTGATACTCTAAATACACTTTTAGTATTTTAAAAATAGTTCAGAGAAATCTTTTTCTAGCTCCCCTACATCCCTTCCCAATCCAAGTACATTTTAAGTCAAGAAAAAGTTTTAACTCAAATGGGCATTTTGCCTAATAATTTATTTACACTCTGGCCTTCATCTTTTCCTGTTATAAAAGTAGCCTTGTGCAGTGGGATAATTTCCCAAATAACTTAATTGGAAGAATTTGCATTAATTATTTGATTGATATATAACATTAAGTAACTTTTTTTTTTATAACTTTATGTTGAAGGAGTATCCACAGAGCAGCATATACCGAGTGCCTCCTAATTACTCACCCATTTCCTCTCAAATGATGCATCACCCACAGTCCACCCTGTGGGGTTACAACCTTCTCGGCCAGCCCCAGCAGCCTGGCTTCTTCCTTCAGAACCAATCTCTTACTCCAGGTATGTATAGAGAGAAAGCATAGTCACTTTGCTCTAAGATGTGAGATAACTTGGGGTTCTCTGTGCTTTTAACCTAAAACCTCCACAGAATTAGGGCATTTTAAGAACTGAATGCTCAGTTGACATTTTCATAATTCCCTCTACTCAAAATTTTCTTCTTTCCTCTAAAATAAGGTTCAAGTTTGAATTTATGTCCTGAGTTGGAATTTTCATCCAATGTTGGAAGGACAGTAGCAAAATCTAAGCTATGAGATATAAAATTGATAAAGATTTTATGTTGGTAAACTTGTGTACATTTTTATCAAATATATTCCTTATAAGTGTTTTAGAAAGATTAGGAAATATTGCACGTCATTGTTTTCCCATGGTTTTAATTTTAAATTATTGAAACCATCAAGTAACTCAGAAATTTCAGCAAGTAGATTTAGATATCTGCTGTGTAAATTTACCATATCCATGGTAAATATGTATGATTTTAATATTGCTTTGGTTCAAGCCTCAATGAAGATGTTTTTAAATAAAATCATTTCCTAATTAGAAATGGATTTATTTTCTTCAGAGATGAAAGTTTGCCTGTTTTTAACAAAATACATTAGAATCTTAATCTACATTGTGTTGTACCATCCTAACAAATAATATTTGTTCTGTTATACTGTGATTTTTATGGTAACTTGAGTATGGTATTTTTGAGGCTTAGGGATCAAAATGTTTAATACTTATATTGTAGAGACTCCGATCTAACTTGGCAATTAAGAGAGCTGTTCTGGGAATGAGGGTATATAGTTTCAAATCCAGCTGTGCCATCTGCTGCTGTATAATCTTGTCCATGTCTTAATTTCTCTGTGCCTTTGGTTATCTTTAAAATGGACATACTAATATTGACCCTCACAGGGTGGTTCATGTATTCATTCATTCAACAAGATGTATTGAGCGCCAAGGTGTGCCTGGCCAGGTTTTGGGTGCTGGGATATTACTGTGAACAAAATGGATAAACATGTCTGTTCCTGAAAAAAAAAAAAGAGAAACTCTGTTCCCTTTTAAAAGATGAAATAAAGTTTATATTATATGCACACATATGTACGTACATATATGTGTGTGTGTGTTTGTATACATACACTAAAGGTAAATTTAAAATATAGCACTTAGAAAATAGCCTGACACTGTGCATTTTCAGAAAGTGATTGTAGCATATTCCCACCTCACAGCTTGTGTACTGCTGGCCCTTAGACTTCCACCTCCGATGCCTGTGTGCCTCACTGCCTGATCTTCTTTGCTTTTGGTCAGATATCACTTACGCAAGGAGTTCCCCTCTGACCACCCTATTTTAAACTGCAAACCCCATCCTTCCCTGCACTGTCTAGCCGCCTCCCTTTTTTCTATTTCCCCACAGCACTCAGCACTTGTTTACAAACTGTCTTTTACTGACTTAATTACAATTTTATTGTCTGCCTTACCAGAATCTTCCTTCTGCGAGGGTAGATAATTTTTTTCTGTAACATCACTTCAGTTTCCCCAGAACTTAAAGTAAGGTCTGGCTGGTGGTAGGCTCTTAAAAAAAAAAATACATTGTCGATTGAATGAATGACCTGGTAGGCCATAAAGAACAGACTGGGCTTAATGATGAATGTGGAACATCATACCCAGCATTCTTCTCTTTTTCTTTCTACTTTAAATTTGAATCTCCCATACCTATTTGGTAGCAGTTTTACCCTTTGTAGCTATTAAATTGACTCTGTGAGCTGAAGGCTAACTACTCTGTAGAAGCATGTACCTCCCCCGCCTGTAAAACTGAGGTTTAGGTATTAGGTAGGTCTTAGTTATGAAACATAAGAAAAATTTTTTAAGAGACTAATTATTTTTAAAGATTTTATATGAATGAATTAATAGATTTTCATAAAACATGAGTCCTCTGAAGGTGCAGAAGAGTTTATATAGTATGATTCCATTTATACTTAGTGAAAATGCCAAGCAATATACCATACACATATTTTTCCCAATTGCTATCTTTCATCTGTGTGCACATACCAATACGTTAAAGTTATAGGGAAATGCATAGGAATATAAACACTAAATTTAGAACAGCATTTGGTGGAAGGAAAAGAAAGCAGTTCTATATTTTTATTTGGCTCAGAGGTACAAGGTTATAAAGTTAGAAAAATTAAAAGACAGTAGATCATAGTATCATCTCTTAAAGAGCATCTCATTCTATAAAATGAGTCTATTAATTTTTTATGTAATAGTGTAGTTCCAATTCTTCAACACGTTACCTTGCCATATGTTTTTCAAATTGATTTCCCATTTTTTCCCAGTTGTTCTTCAAGTGACAGTGAATAACTTCATGAATCATATTGCTAGCTGTGGTTTTGAAAAATTTGTGGGGATTTTGAGTGAACAGCTTTAAAATATTTTCTATCATATAACTTGCTTTTGAAACAGACAGCATTTCTTTTGTGAGGTCTTTATAAAGAGGTTTTATCATTTATATACTTCAAAAAATTCAGAGTATTTATGGAGAACGAAAGAATGGCACCTGAAGTCTGCACGTGTTGAAAAAAGAATTTCCCAACTTGTAGAGACATTTGACAGATTTTTATATGTATACACACACAGACGCGTACAGGCAAACACACATATGTACAATCATATAATCATTAACATTTCTTGCTTATTTGCTTTTTTACCTTCAAAAAAGATGTGTTTGTCTTTAGAGTCTATGCTATTTGATGTTTCAAATGTTTTCAAGTTTTTAAACTTTTATTTTCATTCCTTTCTACTAAAACAGGCATTTTCATCTTGCCTTGGCCAAGGAGCTAAAATAGCATGAATTTTAGATTTGTTTAGAACTACAGAAGGGTTTCTGTGCCTGACCTAGGATACTTTGTAAAGTATACCACAAGGCTAATGTATTTTATGCAATGTATTCCTGAGGGCCTTGCATAATTTAAAACCCACAAAACTCTGAATTATGCTGACAATACTGTTTCAGGCATTTCAGTTTATCAACTGAAAGTGATGCCTCTGTGATGTAATACTACGATATTATAAGTCACTCCTCCTTCCCCTTCCCCATCCTTTGGAAATGATGCAAGTCTTAACAGATCTTTAATACTTGCAGGGGGGCAGGTAAGTACATTACTTTATATTTTAGTCACGAAGTGAAACTTTAGAAGGTGAGGGTTCTGCAATTTGATTAAAAAAAAAAAAAGTAAGACCTGTTGCATTAACATACTTAGAAGGTCCTTCCTTCTGGTCACTTTTGCAGGTGGCTCCAGATTGGACCCTGCGAGTTCCTTTGTCCCAACAAACACCAAACAAGCTCTCTCCAACATGCTGCAGCGGCGCTCTGGCGCCATGATGCAGCCGCCCTCCCTCCACACCATCACGTCACAGCAGCAGCTGATACAGATGAAGCTTCTACAACAGCAGCAGCAGCAGCGGCTTCTCAGGCAAGCCCAGACTCGACCTTTCCAACAGGTTTGTCTGAATCCAACAGTGGAGCCCTCTGTGCCTTATACTCCTCTAGCTGGGGATGAGTTTGGGGTGTGTAGCCTGTTCTCTCTATGTGCTCACTCTATAGCAGGTGTATCTTCTACAGGTTTATGGATACTTTCCCCTGTTGTATTTTACTGTTAGCAATGATCAAATAAGAACTCTAAATGAATTAGGTCTATTAAAAGTATGCCTTAAAAAAAAGAAGCGATCACAACCTTATAATCAATTAGAAGAAGCAAGCCTTTCATCCTCAAAGTGTCGTCCTTCCCAAGCACACGTATCTTATTGTATTTACGACCATATATTCTGTGCCTGTTAGCTCTATTTCATGTATTACTTTTAGATTTATTGCTTCAAGGTTGCTCTCTGGAGCCTCTGCTTTTTCTTAGATTTTCACCTACAGTGCCAAGAACAGACTATATGTAGTGTCTACTTAATAATGTCTAGTGAGCAGTGACTAAATTACAAATCACCGTCAGTATGTTGATGCATTCAATTTAAGTCTTATATTGTTTCTATTTTTATACTCTATAACCCAGTTATCTTTAACTTTTTAGATGGCAGTGGTTATATTTAACAAAATATCCATGGAAGTCACACAAAACCTAGTATGGATTCATGAAACCCATGTGTCTATACAAACACACTAAAACAAAAAGAGGGAGGTGAGATGTGACTTCTTTTTCTAGTTTCTTTATACTTTTGTGTATTTTCCAAAATCGGTGTGGATTACCTTGATGATAATTTATAGCTAAAACTAATAGAGCACTTACTATATGCCAAAACATTTCTAAGAACTTTAAATGTATTAGTTATCTTAAATCTCACAATAATCCTATGTGTTAGGTAATCTTTATGATCCTCAAATGAAAGTAGCCAATCTACAAGTGTATCCTGCTGCACGAAAAAAACACAAAGCTTTCAAAATCGCAACAGAGATTCTACTGCTTTTTAAAATATGCTCTGTATTTTGGATAATTTTCTAGGCTTATTTCCACTGTATGATTTATGGCTTTTCTACATTCAGCCCACTTAGTAATTTGGGGGTGGGTGAGAAGGTTAGTCATGCATTCTTGAAAATGGCTCTTTTTTAACTGAAGGACAGGAGAGAGGAAACAAATTTAACTTGAGAATGTATGAGAATGGAAACGGCAGTTACTACATGCTTTTCTCTTTCTGACCTTCAGTGATTCTTCTAATTCCCTGGGTTTTAGATAAGTTGGCCTCAAGCTGCTGCTGATACATAAATAATGAAAATTTTATTAAAATATTTAAAAATAATGGATTTTTCATATTCATATTGTCAATAAATAGTACTGTTTGGAATCTCAGCTTTTCTTGGTGATAAGCAAGAATAGAGTTGTGTTATTGGTTCATATCCTTGTTGAGAGAAATTATAAATGTATAAAAAGTTGAGAAACCATCCCAAGATAGTGAATTCAGCTCCCTTTTAAATTAAGCCTAAGTAGAACTTGCCTTCCAATAAGTTACATTTTTATATCTACTTTTTAATCATAAGATGTAAATAGCCATATTACTATCAAATGGTTATGGCTATATTCAGTGGAATTGCTCTAAATGGCTCCTAGAATTGGGAAAAGGCCCATAGGGCCATTGTTTCAGTTTCTTAGTTGCTAAAGCAAATACTATGCAGTGGGCTGGCTTAACCATTGAGAGTTGATTGACTTATTATGGCTTTGAGACTAGGAGAAGTCAAAATCAAGGTGTCATTAGGGCGCTGCTCTCTCCCAGAAGACTCCAGGATTCTGGGGCTGGCTGTCAGCAATCCTTAGAGCTTGGCTCTTCTGTCACACTGTAGTGCAGATGGTGGCCTCTTAGTCCCTTTGACTTACTGCTTCAGCTGCTTCCTGTGGCTTTCTCCACGCCCATAGCCTTCCCTGTAAGGCCTTTGGTAAGAGTTGAAGACCCATCCTGAGTCAGCTGGGCCACACCCTAGCTGAAATAGCCTCATCAAAGGGTCCTATTTTCAATGGGTTCACACAAATAGGAATGGATTAAGTTTAGGAATGTGTTTTCCTGGGGTGCACACCTCCAAGCCACACAGATGTTTACAGGTAAACATGCCTGTCCCCAGAAGCTACACTTCTTGACCCAAGCCATGACAATCAATTTTCCATTAAGCAAAAATTTTTAAATGCGAATTCAGTAGAATAATCTATTAATAATTGATGATATCCCTAGTGTCTTCCTTAAATCACTCGAAATACCCGACTCTATTCAGTTATACCACCTATCATTCTGTTTTTACTAATGGGAATTAATTCTTTAATTAATTCATTCTTTTTCCTACTGATTCTTTTGTGCCAATTCTGTCACAGTATTGGATTAATTTTAAAAAATTCTTTGCCTTTTTAAAATCAGAAATGCCTTCATCAATCACATCATAAAAACTTAACTTTGTAACAATGATTGTAAAATATTCACCTTCCCTCTTCCTCCTGTATTCTCTTATAATACATGAAACTTTCACATAGAATAAATAAAATTTGTATATTAAGTATGTAAGATTAGAGTACCTGCACTTGGGAGGTTCGGTCTTCTAATAATTGTGTATGAGCTATTGGTATACTTGGGTTCTAGCTAAATATGGAATTGTAGCAGAAAAATTCTTATGATATTCCTTATAAATCTAGGATAATGACAATTACATGGAATACCAATAATATTGATACATTTTTAAAGATATATGTTTGAGTGCAATTAGTTGTTTTCCTAATAACTATTGACATACCAAAAATAACATAGAAATGTTCATTCTCATTTTGGCAGGAACATTTTCTTAAGTTAAAAACCTCCACATCTTGTGATTCTCTCTAGCTGTTTAGCTTTTGGAGTAGTTTTTTAGCTTTCTGACTTTCATTGAGAAAATTAAATGATATTTTTTCTCCTTATCCTAGCAGTTTTCTTAACTCCAGAAGTCCTTTTTCTCAAATGTAACAGATGTGTTAGAGCCTTCAAAACTGATCTTAGAATTTCAGCAGATAGTTTATAAAGCCTGATTAGTTTCTCCAGGTCTTGTATGTGACTGCTTCCTAGGCTAGTTGCCCAGTAACCCACTGTTTGTCCCTTTTCTTATAAGATTGGGCATTCATCCTTATAATTTATGCCATCCTTTCATCTACTATGTACACAGTAGGGATTGATGAAATATTTATCAAAGAAATGAATGCATGATTTGAGTAGCTGCTTCAAGAAGCAGCAAGCTTTTTTCCCTCCTTGATCCCTAATTTTTAATACTTGATAGCAACCTGGTTTCTAGCCACAAACCTGTCTCATAGCCATTCCCCTGAGTGCTTTCCGAAACTTAGCCCTGAAGTGGTCTCTGCTGTGGTGGTTTTGGAAACCTAGATAGGGCAGGGGAGACATAAATTCCTGAATTCCAGAGATGTCTCTGACCTCACCGAGTCCTCTTGCCTTTTTCCTTTTGGAGAGAGGTTGGCATAGGTATAGAGGGTCTAACCTTAGGTGGTGCCTGATGCAGACAAGAGCACGTTTGTAAAGTAACCCTCTGGTTTCACTGCAGAGACTGAAGGTCAGCCCCACTCTCATTGGAGTTTCTGTAATGGTCCGTCTGTTATTTCCTCAGGAAGGTCTAAGTGTGTGTTTTAGCGTTAGGAAACAGGTGCTATAAATAGCGTGAGTATTGTTTATGTATTTTGAATCAAATTAATAGATGTAATTATTATAATTGGCTGTATTTTCGTACTGATTTAGTGCATACGCACATGCATAAAGATAGGGGTTTTTGGCAAGGAAACTTGTTTTCATTCTTCTTAGTTGTGGTCCTCAGAAAAGCAATTAAGATTGATTTCCATTCTTTATCCAGATGTCCCTCATTAGAATGGACCCTCTCTCTGCCTCAGAGCTTCATCTTTAGCTGATGAAATAGTAACTCTATAGGGTTGTTGTGAAATTAATGATATAATACATGTAATGGTATGTAGCAAAGTGGCTGGCCCATAGTAAGTGCTCAGTAAATGTTAGCTGTTATATTATTGTTGCTGTTTTATTAATATTAATTTTATGATTTTCTTGTTTCAAAGGAAATACCTGTCCCAGAAAAATGATGATTATTTTCTTAAATGTATTGAGGATTAAAAGAATAAAAGCATGTCATATGTTTTGCTTATATAATTATATTAATTTTCCTATAAGATTGATTTAATTAGCATTTTATTTTAGTGGCCACCATTAGAACAGACTAATAAAAGGAATGCTGGTTTTGTTTTCATAATAGTCTATGTTTGTACTCTCTAAGTTCTGTGATAAAAACTTGAGATGGACTTATTCCAGTTTCAGTGTTTTAAAATACTACTATTTTATTTTCCACGTATTCTTATTCCCTGAGAGCTATCACGAAATATAGAATGTTTGTTATAGTAATGCAAAATGCTGCTTGAATTGCTTTCCAATATGGTTCTTATACTCAATAATTTTTACGTAAACTGAAAGAACTTCCTGTCCCCCTCCTTCTTAGTAATAATCAATGTCAGACAGTTTAAGAACAAAAAAAAAAGGTAAGTAGACATATATTTAGCTCAAGTTGCTTGTGTCAAATTTGAAAAAAAAAAGCAATTGTTTTTAAGCTATGTATAATGACTCATAGATTTTCATGGCAGTAAAGAGGAAGATTCTGTTTACATATGGCATACCCAGTTATGGCTAAAAGTAGCTTCTAAGGAGTTTAGGTTATTAACCGTAGAGTCAGTCCCATCGTTAATGTATGCAAATAAAAGCATTACTTGATGTTATGAGGGAAGGATAACTAAGTTAGAGCCTTCCAGAGTTGTTGGCTCTTTGGCAAAAGTTGTACATGTGAATTCATGAAAACATGCTTCCTGGGATTTATGAGACCCATTTGAAATTGAGCATCCAGTCTTTGCTGATTGATTTCTGAGGCTTCTACACTGGTGATATAGTATCACCTTGGAGTATCTGCTTCTTTCTTTCCTTTCCACTTGCTTTTCAGTTGTATATTTCAAATGTCTTAGATAAGGACAGAAAATAATATAACAAATGCTGATGTACTTACCACCTAGCTTTATTTAATAGTGATGCTCTGCTATATTTGCTCTAGATCATATCTTAAAAATAAGTTATTACAGATGTGGGTGAAACTCCTTGTGTATCCTTTCTTTTCATTCCCTTCCTGCAAAGAGGTCATCAGTCATGAACTGAGGATTTTTCATTCTTAGGAATATTTTTATACTTTTACTACACATTTTTGCACCATTGACAAAAACATTACAGTGTTATTTTCATATTTGAAACTTCATATAGATATCATACTCCATGTTTCCTTTTCAACTTACTTTTGTTGTTAATTGTTGCATTAAATCTGTTTTGGTGCACTTAGTTTTATTCATTCATTCTTCTAGTTGGTTGCTATTCCATGATAAATATTAAGATATTGTTTATGCATTGTCTTGATAGTCATTTATTTCCAGTTTTTTCTGTTGTCACCAACACTAAAGTAAGCATTCTTATACACTTCTTCTGCACATGTGGTGGAAGAGTTTGTAGGGTATGTACCTGGAAGTGGGAAAACGCTGATTTGCTATACAAAGTGCTGGTGATTCCTATCAGTCTTCAATGAGCATTTTCCTTTCTCTGCATCCATTCCAGTCCTTGATACTGTCAGACCTTATTTTTCCTTCCAATCAGAACAGGTGAAATGGTGTTGTTTTGTGACATTTTAATTTGCATTCTCTGCTTATACAGGAGGTTAGGCATCATTTTATAACTTTGGTTAGTTGTTCAAGTTTTCCCTTCTGAATATTTCCTTATCTTATACTTTGAGCATATTTCAGAATAATTTCAAAATAGTCCTGTTGAAATTTAAAAGTCTTGTTAATCATCTTGAGTAGTTATTTTTAATTTAAAAATTTTTTTTTAAACATAACATATTAACATGAACATTCTTACCATATGATCATTCCGTTCTTGGTATAGAATCAATAACTCACATTATCATCACATTGTTGTATATTCATCACCATGATCATTTCTTAGAACATTTGCATCAATTCAGAAAAAGAAATAAAAAGAAAAAAGAAAAAAGTCTCGTACATACCATACCCTGTCCCCCTCCCTCTCATTGACTGCTAGCATTTCCATCTACCCAATATATTTTAGCCTTTGTTTCCCCTATTTTTTTCCTATCCCCTTACCACTCTGCTACACCTTGAGTTTTGACAATTATTTTAAATGCATTTATTCAGCATAAATTACATACAAAATTAAAATGTCACTTTTTACATCTCCAATGACAAATGATCCTAAGAGGAGAAGAACACTGAGCTGGTAAATATATCCTAGGCCCTTTCATTTTGTTCCTTGGGTGGAAGACATATCAAGGAAGAATGTGTTCTGCTTATTCTTAATGAATTAATTTCTGGTATTTCTGCATCTTTTTGAATAATAAGGAAGGTGCTGAATTCATTTGCTGAACATATTACATACGCTTAGTATTTATGAGAGGATTGGGGTGGAGGGTTGAGGAAATGGATCACTAATATGAGGGTGGTTGTTGGATCTAAAAACAAATGTATGGGTGTGGCGAGTGATTTAGCTGCACTGAAAATGGTAAAAGTGGATATTATACTCTTGGGGAATTCCTGTAATTTCTAGTCTTTGGTATAGTAAGATACTTTCTCTTTTAGGTAGGGTTGAGAATCGGATGCTTCATCACATCTCTAAAACTCAGCAAGGAGAAAATTTTTACCTCATATAATATACCCTTTGGATCTGCTTATAAAAATGATTAAACCAGGGAATCTTTTTTTTTTAAAAACTTTTTTTATTAATTAAAAAAAATTAACAAAAAAACATTAAGATATTATTCCATTCTACATATACAATCAGTAATTCTTAATATTATCACATAGTTGCATATTCATCATTTCTTAGAGCATTTGCATTGATTTAGAAAAAGAAATAAAAAGACAACAGAAAAAGAAATAAAACGATAATAGAGAAAAAAAAGATTATACATACCATACCCCTTACCCCTCACTTTCATTTACCACTAGCATTTCAAACTAAACCAGGGAATCTTTTAACCAGAGAAATAACACATTTTCCCAACCATTGCGTTGCCTTTTTCTAAAACATTCCCTGTAGGTATGTAAACAACGGGTGGCACTGTAAATGAGTATTTGTTGTCTGTTGTGGTTGATTGAATGTGCGCATAGCTTGATGCTCTATTTTGACTTGCCTTTATTGGGGATGGAAATAATTAGACCCTCCAAAAATATATGCCCTGCCGGCTTTGTTCTCTTAATGTATTGTCTGTTTAAATATGACCTGAGCTCTCGCACTGGTTCTAGGGTGGGTAGAACCCTGGCTCTGCAGCTCACGTTGGGGTCCTGGCATCTCTGAAATGAGGAAGAGTGTCTGTGTCTAGATATCTCCCCTGTTTCTTTTATGTCACCATTTAACCAGGTTGTGGTCTTCACTATATGAATATTACCATATTATTTAGCAGTGTCCTAGTCTATATTGAGGTCTTGAGACATATGGATCAATAAAACCTCGGTGAGCCTGGTTTTTCAAGTTTGACTCCCTGAAACATCGTTTTAAAATGAAATATTTCATGTGTATATTGGCTGCCTTCACCATTAGGCTGAAAATCTTATCTGTGTTGTCTGCCGTTTTCTTGCTGTCCCCTTTCTGTAGGACTTCTGTAACTCTGCTGTCTCCCTTCTGGAAGACTTTGACAACATAATGGTAACACCCCTGCTGTCATTCCTTTCCTTTCTTTACTTTTTTTTTTTAAGTAAACTTTTATAGCATTATCTTTTGAACATCAGAATGAGAAGTGGGTTATTCCTCTCTAGCTGGTAATAATTATATTCTTCATTTCACTGCCATTCTCTTGGTTTATGTTTGAGACCGTAACACAGCATCATGAATGCATCGACCATAGTGTACTTAATGGACTTTATTTCTGAAATTTTTTCCTTTGATTGTGCTTCATGTTTTTCATCACATACATGTATCGTGTAGAAACTGATAGATGTTCGTGGCCTGGGCTTGGGAGCACAGACCAGTCTGCATACCTTCATCTCAGTCCTGGTTCAGCCATCTAGTTCTGAGCTCTGGCTTCTCCCTGCGGTAATTGACATCATTAGTGAAGGAACGCATGGCATGCTGATTCACAGGCAAAATGCAAGATTATGAAAACTGTCATTATGAAAACCTTCTCATCACATCCCACTCACTGGCTATTCCCAAATTCTCAACAGAATCCATCATCTATTTTCTTTCCGGTATGGGGGGGTGGGGGCGGATATTTTTTTTGAGCAGAGGTCTTGTGCATGCATGTCATAAGACTTCACGTCTACTGCTTTGCCTGGGCTAGCTAAGAATGCATGTTTTGCATTAAATTACTTATAGGTTTCTGTATCAGGTAGCCAACCCACAACATAATCCCAAGAAGCATTAGAATAAAAAGAGCACACATCTCAGATGTGAATGTAAGTCAATTTGTTTCACTGCCAGTTAAATGGGTAACATTTTCTGTATATTGGGGAAAATATTCTTGACTACAAATTCAGATTTTGAAAGTGTTCAGTTTGTTAAATGCTTGTTGTGTATAGGCAGTTTGTCCAGCCATTACTGCAGCAAAGGAAAGTTTACAAACTTCAGTGACAAGACTCAAATTTTTCTATCAATTTTCTTGATACTTTATGGTGTACAGAGAGCAAGTGAGGTTTTTATTCATTTAAAAATTTGAATTACCCAATTTATAAATATTTGGAGGCAGGTTATGGTTGCTATAGAGCAGTTATTGATAATGAAATTCATTCATTGATGATAATGAGATTCAGATAGAAAAAATTTAATTAATCATTGATTTTACTCCAAAAAGTATTGTTACTGTCAAAAGTAATTTTTTTATCAAGTACTTTAAGTCAAAGGGAGGTTCTATAATTTATGTATGTGTTCTAATTAATGGAAAGGTATATACATCTTTGCTGTCATTTTCACCATTCTTATTTTTATATAATATTCTCCAGTATTATTAGGATTTTAATGAATGTATATACTCATCCAGTTGGTTTATTCATCATTTATAAGCATGTGAATAGATTACATTATAAATAGTTTATAATTATATGAGTTATGTTTTTAGAATGAATCAGGGTGTTCCAGCAGTTAAAGGTAATTAATTGATTTCCAGCCAAATTATATTTAAAGTGAAGACTTTTTAAAAGTATCAAGCATAACTAGTCTAAGGAGCACTTATAATTATAGATTTTTCTGTCTTTTGTCAATAATTATAGTATAGTGTAATGACCATAACTTCTGATTCATACTATGTTTTGTGTAGCCTTGGGCACTGAATTACTTCCAAATTCGTAGTCATCAATAAAGCCTTTCTACTAGGTGACTCATAAAACATTACCCACTGGTTTTCAGTGTGTGCCTTTTACTATTTTTCCTAAATCTGTACTTTCAGAAATAGAGTCACTTTTAGATTATATGTTACTAGAGTAATTTTTTTTTTAAATCTGGCTTTAGTTTTCCATATACAATTTGTTTCTCTACTTGTAACCCTTAAACACTATTGAAAAAAGTTACTAAGTAAGTATTTGAAAATCTAATTACTAGAAATTCAGTGGATGGGAAACTACTCAGTCTGAAATACTGATTTTGATGGTAGTGCTTATTATCTGCTAATTGGAAACATGAATATTTTTTAGAAAGAGAAGTTCACATTTTCTCAGTAGGCTGAGGGAGTGATTGTTAATGCAGAAAAGAACAAGATCCAGAAAAATGAAAATTATGTTTGAGGATGGTTTATCAAATTTTAAAACTTGCCCAAAGCATATTTTCAAATTATGCGAAGGCCTTTGAGTCAACATCTCACTGACCCCAGATACTTCGCCAGTCCAATTAAAACTAAAGCAGTAGTAAAAAAGAAAAAAATTAAGCAGCAAGAAGGATAATTGTTTGTAATGCGAGGAAGATGAGTGAATATTGAACAGAAAAGTTTCTTTAAAAGTTTTTAAAGGTGGAAATTTTAGAAAATAATTGAGATATGTTTCTTTTATTAGAGGTGAGCCCAAAAATAGTGCAAAAAAAAAAAAAAGAAAGAGAGAACATATGCAGGAATTTATTTTAGTAATAACACACTGGCAATATGGGAATAGATTAATTATCAGCATTTCCCATGGCTCAGTCAATGGGAATGGCTCAGTCCCTTAGCACATATAAGTCAGCAACCTGAGCCACAGAAGCTCAAGCAGGGGCACAAATAGCTTATTTACTCTACTAGTGTTGTGTTCTGAGTCATAGGGTACCTGGCTGGACACACATTCTGTCAAAAACCAGTCCCCTGGTTTCCATATATAAAAATATGAAGTTACTTTTGCTTGTGATTATTTCAGTTATGCAGAATAGATTAAGAAGGGGAAATATAATAATCCAGGTAGAAAGCAGAAAACATTAAATGGATAGATGTTAAAAATTAGTTTTAAAATTGCGTTTTCAGGACAAAAGATGGTTTGAGGATGATCAGGCAATTGGAAAATACTTGGTAAAGTAATGTCTGCTGAAAATATAGATCCCATTTTACCTCTGGATACCTTGGTTTATAAGTACCAAATTAATTCTTTTTATCAATAGATATTTATTGAGCTCTTACTATGTGCCAGATATTGTGCTAGAAACTAATTATAAAGAAAGCTTAGAAAGTCTTCAAAACTGATAGATAAATGATTGCATATAACTAAGGTGATCATATGTTCCATTTTATCAGGTATGGTACCGCTTTTCTCCTGTTGTCCTAGCCCTATTATTGATAGTGCTTTCTTTCTTTCTCAAGAGAGTGCTTGTTTGTAAGATACATTATAGTCCCTTCCTAGTTTAATTCACATCACGGTGAAGCCCAACCCTCCCCACAAACCTTTAAAAAACATTTACTGCTTTTCTGTCTTAATTTTCTCACTTATTCCTACGCTCTGGTCCCTGTTTAGCATTTGTAAAATCTTTTGAGTTACTAAAGAACCCTTCTTAGTCATTTGTTCTTTCCCTTACAGACTGAACTTTGTTTACATGTTGAAATGGTGTATTCCTGGCATTCTGGGGAAAACAAAGAAAAGTTGAGAGGCCATTTCAGTCTGGCAGGAGAGCTTCCAGAGTTTTCCATTCAGGGCAATGTAGGACGATACAGTTATGCAGTGAACTTGAGGAGCTGGTGATTTCCTCAGGGAGGTTACTACATATCTGAATTAGAACCTACTGATCTTCAGTAGGGAGTTGGGAAAAATTAGGGAAGTGGGGCATATTGTATATCTTCAGAAATAAATGATTGAAAATGAATGAATTTCAGATTGTCAAAACCATATTTGGGAAATATTTATCCCTCTCTCCCTGCTTCTTCTAAAGTTATAGTGGTTGTCCTTGAATGTTAATTTTGTGATTTTTATATAAAAGAAGAGTTTTGAATCCATATTTCTTAAATCTTTGTGCTCTCAGCTGACACCTATCAATAGAAAAGTATCTCTCAGTAACTGAGGTATTTTCTGTATGCAGATATATCACATACAGATCACACCTTTTTCCATCAAGCTCAAAATGGGGCACAGGTATCATAGGCTATACCTGTGAAGCTCGAATTTCTGGCTCATGTATAAATCATTTGTGTTTCTTTCATTCTACAAAAATGGTAGTATACATAAAGGAAACACAGCGAGATGATGCAGGGTCCTTGTACAATTCTAATGTCAGGAAAGACTGTTTCAAGGAGTGATGTTTAAAGATCTGGTTAATTTAATTAATGGCTTCTTGGCACAGTGTTTGAAAAA
The DNA here is from genome assembly GCA_004026745.1 of Myrmecophaga tridactyla. Taxonomy (NCBI): domain Eukaryota; kingdom Metazoa; phylum Chordata; class Mammalia; order Pilosa; family Myrmecophagidae; genus Myrmecophaga; species Myrmecophaga tridactyla. The sequence continues at coordinate 114,349 of PVIY010002507.1, forward strand.
CCAAGAAATATTTGGGTACTTTAAGGAGAATCATTTCGGGCACCTTGTGGCTACATTGCCATGACATGGTTATCTTAGAACAAACAGAGATACTGTTAGACTTACCAGATTAACTGGCCGACGGCTCAGCATGACTTCACAGGTTCCCTAGTCTAGAAAAGTGGACTCTTGTTGAAGCTATTACGTGCAGATCCCATAGTAGGTGCTCTCAGAAATTCATGATTGGTCCATGTATGGTGTGAATAATCACAGGGGAATTTGAAGTTTCATAAATGTCCCAAGTGACTTTACATGAAGATCAGAGAAAGGGCTTCTCTTTCTTATATATACCTTTGGTCTCACTCGTCATTAACAAGTCTTAATTAAGATTCTTTTGGTTTTTTTAATTAGGGTAATTTTAAAAGACTGTTTGTCCCTAAAGAGTAAGCACCAAATGAATATTTAACTATTTCATTCTTAATGTCACATATGGGGAGGGGTTTTGTTATTATGGAAGGAGGCTGAGCTTTGCAGTCAGACTGACCAGAGTCCAGTTGATAGTTCCTCCAGGCCTAATGGATGAACTTGGTAAATTCTTAAGACCTGAGCCTGGCTTTCCCCATCTGCAGAAAGTAGGAGTGATGCTCCCTTCCTAAAAAAGTTCCTGAGAAAACAGGAGAACAAGTGCTTGGTAATTATTGGTACTTCCCCTCTTAAGCCAGTTGTTTATCCCTTCTAGAAATATTAATTCCACTTTCCAAGTACATTAAATATGATTTCATATAAATATAATTTAACACTTTTTTATGAGGATATCTGTTATAAAACAATAGTAAAATATCCCTATTTTTTTTTCTATTAATAAGTTCTGTGAAATAGTTTGTCTCCAAAACATGTATAACAGCTACTCTTAGTGAATTGTTATTTCCTCAAGACCAAAACATTAGATTAGCATTGGTGAGAAGATATGAATGGGTTTTATTTTATATTATAGTTGGTTATGATTGTATTTGCTGTTAACTTATAAATTGTTATTGAGTATTTTCTAATTGATGATTAGCATCATAAAAGGTACCAAATTCATCCCTTTGACTCCATGGCTAAAATTTTTTAGGTCACTATGAAGATAGATCATTAAAAAAATCTTGAATTTTTTCTACCATTTGAATATACTATGTGTTCTCCTCACTTTATGAGCATGGGCTGGTATAGCCCTGTAGTTTCAGATTTTACACTTAGAGATTCATACCTTTCACTGGAGAGGGTCAACATGGATCACGCTGGAAACCATCTTAGAGCTTCTCTCCTGAGCAAACCATTGGCCACTTTAGTTTATGTTAATGTCTTTGTTATCAGTGGGGCCATCTATAGTCTTTTTAGGAAGAAACAGTAAGTGCAGCAATGTATATAAACATGAGAAGTTGATGAATAGTAGTTACTGAGGAATAGACGTTAGTACAGTTTGAAAGTCTGAGAATGTTGCATTTATATAATGAACATATATATTCATGACATCATGGGTTATTGGAATTTATAGTCCAGGAGCGCACTCCAAACCCTTACTGTTATGATCAAGTGTTTGCCTTGGCTTTGTTTTTCAGGGTCAGCCGGGGGAGCAGGCTGCTCTCTTTGCTGCACAAGCACGGCCCTCCCCTCAGCTCCCTCAGTATCCAGGGCTGCAGCAAGTCCAGGTACCACAATCACTTAGTAGATGCTGCCGTTATTTGAAATGGGAAACCAAGTCAATAGGATATCAGTTCACTTTTGAGGTCTAGCACTTGGTTATTTCTTTTGTTATAGATTTTAATTGATATTTCAGAAGAGTATTACCAGTGATTGTTGAGCATGTTTCAGGATTGATTACGGAGCATAAACAGTTTAGAAAATTACTGAATTGAAAACATAAGTTCAAACCTCTTTTTAATGATGATGGCAGATAACAAAATATTTAACCATCCAAGAATACTTCTTTTATGTTAAATGTGAATGATGATGTCCTTCATGCCTGAAGTTGTCATATTCAAAGATGTCCTTGAAGAAGAATGATGATAGAATAAGATTATGGACGTTGGAAGCAAACTTTGGCACAGTTCCTGTCAACTTTTATCACCTGTGTTACACTGTGCAAGTTACTAAATTTCTCTGAGCCTTTGCTTCCTTATCTTTAAAACAGAGTTGGAAATAAGAGGAATTTGTCAAGACAATCTATGAGAGGAAGCCAGCATAGTGCCAGAGTCACAGTAGATGCTCCCTGTATAATATCTCGGCCTTAATGTACTGTGAATCTTGAGCCATTTTTCCTGATAATTTTGGTATTTCTTATTGTTGGCAAGATGTCTCGTTCAGCCTGTTTCTATGTAGAAATAATCAGGCAAGCATATATACCTTTGGTGAAATGATGACACCAATGCTGAGTAGATGCATTGAGCCCTGTGGGCTAGATGCAGTCTTCATATCTGCTGGAAGTTCATTATACATTATTCTAACTCTGTCTTCCAAGTCAGAGCCATTAGACCACTGTAAAATATGCTACCTTTGAAATTTGAAGAGCTTTTAACCTACTTTAATTAGCATTCTGTTCTACAAATTGGAGATAGTGATCCAGCAAGACCTCAAGCTTTTCACGTTTACACTAGATGTCAAGATTTACAGAAAAACAAGCATTCATACAGAAAAATGAAGTGTTCACATTATTGGTAGTGTGGTGAAATGGCTATGGTCCAACCAGGACTAGAAATATTGAACCAATTGCATCCATTCTCCCCAGTTAAGGTACTAATAGTTTTTAAAAACTGGTTAGCTACTAAAGACATATTCATTATGGTCACATATCAGAAAAGTATCCTCCCCTATTTGATTTGCCTTGGGCGAAGGTGGTTTTTCTGGCTATTGTTGAAAATTGCATAAATGATGCTTTGCATCTGTTGAACATTGGTATCACTGTTCCCCAAAGGTATGGATGCTTGCTTGATTATTTCTACATGGAAACATGCCCTTCCTGCCATCAAATACATGCAACTGATTTTAAAAACCACTTCAACCAAATATGGAACTCATTTTTTAAATTGAAATTTCTGGTGAATCATTATGCAACCAGTTCATTCTATAGCTTTCTGGCTGGCCTCCCCGCTTTTAGACCATTGCTTCTGTCCGGTCATTCAAGCCATCCTGGATAGCCTTCCTCATATTTGTGAATCATGTGATTCTTTAGAAACATTGAATTTCTAAGGGCCCTCACAGGTGTGTTTTGCCCCATATATCTTAGTGATAACAAAGTCAGGCTGGCAAACCTAAACATTAACTTCTTCCCTCATGTCACCTGCAGACCATGCCCCAGGGTTACACGATGTATGGAACACAGATGCCCTTGCAGCAGACTCCACAGCAGCAGGCTGGCAGCATGGTCCTGTCTCCCAGCTATAACTCCAGAACCTATCCACCTGCACATTCCAACCCCGTGCTAATGGAAAGACTCAGGCAGATGCAGCAGCCGCCAAGTGGCTATGTCCAGCAGCAGGCCTCGCCATACCTGCAGCCCCTGACGGGCTCTCAGAGGTGATACATGTAGAAATAATGATTGCAATACTAAATGCTCACATTTTTGCGTTTGTGATGCTTCTTCTAGGGCATGGTTCTTTTTTTCCTTTTTTTTTGGCTTTTAAAAGGGAATTTATTAAGTTGCAAGTTTACCATTCTAAAGCTGTGAAAATGCCCACATTTATAGCAAGGCTATAGAAATGTCCAGTCTAAGGCATCCAGGGAAAGATGCCTTGGTTCAAGAAGGCCAGTGATGTTCAGGGTTACTCTCTCAAGTGAGAAGGCACATAGCAAACGTGACAATGTCTGTTAGCTTTCTCTCCAGGCTTCTTGTTTCATGAAGCTTTCCCAGCAGCGTTTTCCTTCTTCATCTCCAAAGTCTCTGGCTGCCTGGGCTCTCATTGTTCTGAAGTTTTTTTTCAAAATGATTGTTTTTTTTTTTTTGCATGGGTAGGCACTGGGAATCGAACCCAGGTCTCTGGCACAGCAGGTGAGAATTTTGCCACTGAGCCACCATTGCACCGCCCCCTTCTTTTTTTTTTTTTTTTTTAAACATAACGAACAAATATGAACATTCTTACCATATGATCATTCCATTCTTGGTATATAATCGGTAACTCACAATATCATCACATAGTTGTATATTCATCACCATGAGCATTTCTTTGCATCAATTCAGAAAAAGAAATTTAAAAAAAAGAAAAAAACTCACATACCATACCCCTTACCCCTCCCTCTCGTTGACTGCTTGTATTTCCATCTACCCAATATATTTTAGCCTTTGTTGCCCCTATTTTTTTTCTATACCCCTTATCACTCCCTTTCATTGATCACTAGCATTTCAATCTACTAAATTTTTTGTAACATTTGTTCCCCCTATTACTTATTTTTCATGCATATGTTTGACTCATCTGTCCATACCGTAGATAAAAGGAGCATCAGACACAAGGTTTTCACAATCACACAGTCACATTGCGAAAGCTACATCATTATACAGTCATCTTCAAGAAACATGGCTTCTGGAACAGAGCTCTACATTTTCAGGCACTTCCCTCCAGCCTCTCCAATATACCTTCACGGTGATAGCTATATAATGCCTAAGAATAACCTCCAACATAACCTCTCAACTCTGAAATCTCTCAGCATTGACACTTTATTTTGTCTCATTTCTCTTTTCCCCCTTTTGGTCGAGAATATTTTCTCAATCCCTTGATGCTGAGTCCCAGCTCGTTCTAGGATTTCTGTCCCACGTTGCCAGGAAGGTCCACACCCGTGGGAGTCATGTCCCATGTAGAGATGGGGAGGGCAGTGAGTTTGCTTGTTGTGTTGACTGTGAGAGAGAGGCCACATCTAAGCAACGAAAGAAGTTCTCTGGGCGTGACTCTTAGGCCTAATTTTAAGCAGACTTAGCCTATCCTTTGCAGGGATAAGTTTCATATGAACAAACTCCAAGATTGAGGGGTCGGCCTATTGCTTTGGTTGACCCCACTGCTTGTGAGAATAACAGGAATTCTCCGCATGGGGAAGTTGAATTTTCCCCTTTCTTTGCCATTCCCCCAAGGGGATTTTGCAAATACTTTTTAATTCACTGTTCAAATCACTCTGGGATTTATTGAGGGCATCAGTCTGGACAAACCTACAAAATCTCATATAGGGCATGATTCTTTATGATTCCTTTCGTGAGCTTTTATGGGTGCATATAATTTGCACCTGCCATCTCATTTTGAGTGACATCAAGCTAGAGTTTCATAATGAGCAGTGACCCATCCTGTTTATTTCATTTAAGGTCCCTATGGTATTGACTCACATCTTTTAAGGTAGGGGTGTAGTATTTTTAGAAGATACCACTATGTTAGTTTCTGTGTTCTTTCTGTTCTCTTTTAAAAAGGTGTTTTGGCTAAAAATAAGTGAGATATAAAATTGTTCATTTTTATTTTCAATGCCTTTCTTAGAATATGTTGATTGGAAGCATTATGTTTATAAATTCTAATTAGACTGCAATACTAATTGTGCATAGTTCCCACAGTAGTTTCTTTTCTACCTCAGACGCCTTGTGCTTAGAAGGAACTCAGGTGTGGCCTAGTGCCATGCTGTCACTGTCTTGAAGTTCTTACTCATTGTTCATCAAGCTGCCCGGCACTGGGCCCTGAAAATTATATCCTGGCGGTCCTGGTGGCCAGTGGAGTGCCTGTCTTACTGGACAGCACAAATAAAGGATATTTCTACCATTGAAGAAAGTTCTATTGGACAGTGCCGGTCTAGAAGAATTAAAGTGTTATGTGAAATTTTGCACTTTGTTGGATACCATAGTTCTCCTGTATCAATAGATTCTGCATGTGAACTCCCAGTAATTCCCATTTGGAAAGTTGTTACAGAGTCTCTTAGATGAAGAAATAACACATTTGGGTAAATACACTAATTTAGAAATCATGTATCATGTTTATTATTTTTATAATAATTTGCAGCATAGTACACTGCTTAATAACTTGAGCCCAGAAAGTTCTGAGTTCAAATCTCATCTGCGCCTTTTACTATACTATGTGAGTAACTTGAGTTAAATAATTTTTCAAGCTCTCTCTTTTCTCATTTTTAACATGGGGATAGCAAAACTGCTGACTTCAAAGGGCTATTCTGTGGAATAAATAAGATAATATGTTTTAAATCTTCAGTATAATGCGTGCCTGAGATTAGATGCTCAAATAATGTCACTTATTGTTAAAAATTAGAAAAATTTTTTAAAGTACTTTGTACGTTAATCATGCTTTTACTTTCAATAGTATGCCTGCTTGTCACTAGATCCTGTTCTTTAAACAAGTACATCTAACCTGGGAATCTAGATTATTTTAACCACTGGCCTTTATTGCCTTTGGATTATTGCAATTCAGTAATTATTGAACACTGATTGTTACTTTGAGGAAGTGTGTAACGTGCTATGGCACTGATTAAAAATGTGACAGTGTCCCCAGCCAGGTAAACAGGTTTCATTCTTCTTTGGCCAGACTCAATCATCAGTCTCTGCAGCAGAGCCCTCTGGTGGGAGGAGGAATCGATGCTGTGCTGACGTCTGCACATCCAAACCTTCCCTCTGTGCCCCTGCCTCAGGACCCGATGAGATCCAGGCAGCCACAAGTTCGGCAGCAGCAGAGACTCCTCCAGGTACGGGGCAGGTTGATGCATAGCAGTCATAAGAAATAAGAGGCACTTCAGACTTGAATTCTGAAAAGCCCTGTGTATCTGGCACTAGGAGCTAAACCAGTGCAGTTTAGTTTCAACTTGTCAAGATTCGTTCTTTCTCCGCATCTGCCAGACCATGGGTTGGAGCATGCATTCTGCAAAGTGTCTTTCCTTTTTTTCGCGTGCTCTGTGGTGAGGTTACATTTCATTATTTTTCTGTGTGAGTGTCTCGTTATTGCAGCACCATCTGTTGAATTTTTGTTTATTTGCTTTTTTAAAAAATTTATTTATTAAAAAATTAAGAAACCAAATAAAACATCAACATATATAATCAGTAATTCACAATATTATCACTTAGTTGCATAGTCATCATTTCTTAGAACATTTGCATTAATTCAGAAAAAGAAATAAAAAGACAATAGAAAAAGAAATAAAACGAACACAGGACAGAAAAAAAAAAAGATTATACATACCATACCCCTCACCCCTTGCTTTCATTGATCACTAGCATTTCTAACTAAATTTATTTTAGCATTTGTTCCCCCGATTATTTATTTTTATTCCATATGTTCCACTCGTCTGTTGACAAGGTAGATAAAAGGAGCATCAGACACAAGGTTTTCACAATCACACAGTCACATTGTGACAGCTGTATCATTATTCAATCATCCTCAATGTTTATTTGCTTTTTGCTTGCTTGCTTGTTTTTTTGGAAAGAGCAGGAATCGGGAATTGAACCCGGCTCTCCCTCATGGCAAGCAAGACGTCTACCACTGAACTACCCTTGCACTCCCAGCGTCTTTCCTTTTAACAAAGGTTCAGTAGGGCAGATGGATGCCTTCATTTCTAACAGTATAAACGTCAGTCAACCCAGTGACTAAGTTAGGACATGCAATTGAATGCAAAACTTTATATATGCGCTTTAAAAGCAAACAAAACTAAGCTGTCCAGAGCTTGTATCACATTCTTAGAGGAGTCTATAATCTCAAGAAAATTTCTGCAACACGTTTGGTCCTATTAGGCTGTGAAATTGGAGAAACGTGGATAAGAAATTTCAAATGAATATTTCATTACAACTCTGTTGGAATCCAGAGAATTATTCTTCACTTATTTGATATACAGTTTGTGTCTCTTAGATGAAGAGTTCCTCCCCTCCACAAATTCTTGCTTCTCACTTCCTTGTTTAAGAAATATAGGCCAATATGTTTTGTTTTTCCATTTGTCTTTATTATTAACAAGTTTGTCCTGTGTTATTAGAGTGGAGATTTCCTGATGAGATTTTACAGTGGGCTCTGAACTTATTAGCAATCTAACTTGGGATTTCCCTACGGAAAAAAAAACAAAAACATGCCAAAGATGGGGAGCCAAAAGGAGATCCCTGCATTGAGCTGGGCTACCCAACGGCTGTATTCAGTGTGAGGTCATTGAGAAATGAACCTGACATGCAGAAAAGGACAGCAAAGAAACTTGCATGTCTTGACCTTGACGCTGAATGAAGGGAACTAATAATATCTTCCCTGGAAATTTGATCTTCAAGCCCATTTGGCTTGAGGTCTAGATTCAGCATGATTCAAAAAAATTCCATTTGGTAATAATGCCCTCAAGAGACAGGCAGAAAATAACACAAATCCTTTGTAGAACTGGGCTTCGTAATTATAAGTTATTATTAATAATAAATGTCACAGTTGCACCCAAATATTTTACTGTAAAAATGTGAAAAATGTTGCATCAGGAAATTAATAAAATATGGTAATTGGTTTGAGGCCAAGTATGGCTTACAGATGGCCAAGCACATTCATTATATAGATATTATCTCCAGAATCCTCAGTTTTGTATAGTGGAAAATAAGAAAACTGATCCAAAGCACTACTTTGGTAATGTTACTACTCAGTTTTTATTACTATTAATATTCATAATGGTCGTTTCTTAAATCATTTTTTTCCGAAGTTCTAAAGATACGCCTCAGAACTTTTAAGGAGTGAAATTTTTATTTCCTTCTGTTTTAACACTTCTCATTTCCAAATCACGGAGGAAAGTTCTTATATTATTTGTTTTCTTACACTTTGTACATTGGTGGTTTTCAAGGTGACAAATATGAGAACCTTTTTCTTAAAGTAATATATACTTGTTATCCCAATTAACATGATATATCCTTCTGCTAATTTTCTTCATCACTAACACGTTCCCTGAAGATAATTAAAGAAAAGTTATTTGCTTCTGGATCAGGATTACTCTTACTCTTTTTTTTTTTATTGTCTAACATCTGTAAAGAAGAACAATTAATAATTATGAAGTTGGGTTGATTTTTCTTAGAAGAGTTCACAGAGAGCCAGATGGAGAGTTGGCCTCATGTTGCGGTCATGTGCTTCTGGTGGAATGCGCGTTATTCACTTGGGGAATGACCTCACACAGACTTCTGCTAGGATCCCATATCCATACGCATTGTCAATTTAAAGACAATTAATGAATTGAGGGTAGTATGCATGCCAAGTTGGAAAATGCAAAGGATGAAAAAAAGATCTGGGCTGTAGATCTGGGCATGTCAGAATACTGTCCAAACAAATGTCAAAAAGTACTGAGTCCTGATGAATGCTGGGTCGAGGTAACTTTAAAGGTGATTGAGAAAAACAATATATTTTAGTATTTTCTCCAACTGGTGGGTGTCTAGTCTGTTCTGTGATTTGAAAATGTTTTCCAAGAACTATGTTTCTGAGCTGGATTTGTCACTGACACAGTTGCTGATTTTATGCTAGGAATTTATGCCAGAACTTTCTCATAGGGGCTGGTCCACATCTTCCTCTAAAAAGAAAATCTAACCTAATCTAATCTTCTGGAGTTCTTTAGCTGTCATAGGGGATGAGCGATAACTACTGATCAGTCCTTGTCTATCCTGTTTAAGATAGAGTAAGAAATGTAGAAAGACAAATTATATGAAAGGAGTTAAACAAGTAAGTATGAAGGATTTCACCGGACAGGATATGAAAAAATGACCAGCGTGGTATAGGGGGAATACTGTGACTGCAGAATTAAGAGGTATTTAGGGTAGGGAAGGTCAGAGAATGCTTCATGGAGCTGCAGATTTTTGGTCAGGCCTTTGAAGGGTGAAGAATGCCTGACAAGGCAAAGATGAAGTGGACAACTATGTATTATTTTTACTGTAACAAAGTAGTTATATGAAAGCTATGTGTCCTTGGGGGTAGGGGATGTGTAAATAATATTACACCCGACTTAAAAATGTATAATCCTGTTCTTTCTTTCCAGATGCAGCAGCCCCAGCAGCCCCCCCAGCCTCAGCAGCCCCCCCAGCCCCAGCAGTCCTCCCAGCCCCAGAGTCAGACCCTTGGTCTCCAAGCAATGCAGCCCCAGCAGCCTTTGGTAAGACCTGGGGTTTCAGAGCCACATTGGTTTCTTCTTTAAAGGCTGCTTGCAGTTTTGCCTTTGTTTTTGTTTTTTTTTTTCGATGGATGGTCCGGGTATTGAACCCCAGTCTCCCACACGGAAGGTGAGCCATCCAGGTTGCAGTTTGGAAATTGCCTAAAAAGACCCTAGCAGTTTTTCCCTAGAAGTTTTATCAGAGTAGGGTTGTGGTGGTGGTGTTTTAGTTGTAGTTTCATTTAACATTAATTAACGTGGGGTTCAGTAGATTACAGTTTTCTCTCTTCAAAGTAAAATATTTACATTTAGACATTGTTTCTTTCCTAAGCAATGTTAGAATGATAATTTATTAAGTATATTTAGAAGATTATCTTCTCTGTGATCTTAGTTAGCTACATAAGGTTTCACAGAATGCATTGTCTTATGGTTCACTTCTAGCTGTGTAAATCACATTTGGAAATGTCACACATAGCATCAAAATTTTCTAGACCTCAGTATTTTATGATAACCTGCATTGTTATTTACTTACTATTTTTTTAAAATAGGCTCTTTTTTCTATTTACTTAAGTGGATTTTAAAAGGGAATATTTTACCACCACCATCAGTGGTCATATCACTTGCCACATATAGGAAATACCTGTGAAAGTAAGTATTTACTGAGAAGGAAAAGAAAAATTGAGAGGAGGATTTTCATGTAACTGAGTGAATGACGTGAGAATTGTGTGAATCATCTGGGTAAGATTATCTGGCTTACTCTTTGTGTCTCACAGTGTGGGAAACCTCAATGTGTGTTGTTTTCTACAGCTTATAGATAAGGGACAACCTGGCCTGGGCAACAACACATTCATTAGCAGAGATCTGAGTAGAATATAACATCTCTAGTCTATTTTAAAAACCTCTGCCTTGGGCAGTTCAATCTTCATATTTTAAGAAATCTTGCTATTTATCATAGATCTAGCTTTTCTTGGTGATTATTATTATTATTATTTTTTATTGCATGGGCAGGCATCAGGAATTGAACCTAGGTCTCTGACATGGCAGGTGAGAACTCTGCCATTGAGCTACCATTGCCTGCCTGATTTTTTTTCTGATGTATCTGTGACATTCATTACAAACCATCTCAAAAGTCCGTTTGTAACGTAGAGGCAGTTTATAAGCATTTATAGATGACCTGCTTCTTTATCATCAATTCCTTAGGAGGAATTGGCTGACAGTTACTTATAAATGTTATAGATGGGATGATGTGGCCTTTGGATGGAATACTGCTAGCTGACCAGATATCTCACTCAAAAATAAGATGTAACTTTTTATTTTGAAATAATTTCAACCTAACAGAAAAGTTATAAGAATGATACAAATAATTGCCATAAACTCTCACTCAGATTCACAGTTGTTAGCATTTCTCCACAATTATTTTGCCATTCTCTCTATCTATATAGTTTTTTCTTTTATTTTTATCAATAGCAGAATTTCTTTTATGAAACATAACCACATGCAAACACAAACATTCTTACCATATAATATTTCCATTCTTGTTAAAAAATCAAAAACTCACAGTATCATCAGAGTGTGTATTCATCATCATGATCATTTCTTAGAGCATTTGCATCAATTCAGAAAAAGAAATAAAAAGAAAACAGAAATAAAATTCATACATACCATACCCCTCACCCCACCCTTTCACTGATACTAGCATTTCAATCTACTACTTTAAAATATTAATTACCATCTATTTTCAACACCCCACATTATTGACGTTCTTTTGTTCTTCCTCATGCAAAAACATTTTTAAATTTGTACATTTAGCCACTATCATTATATACTCTAGGCATTCCTAGATTATACCATCTCAGTCTTCATCGTCTATCTTTCCTTCTGATACCATCTCAGTCTTTATCGTCTATCTTTCCTTCTGATTTCATTTGTGCCCCCAGGACTCCTCCTTCTGTCATTCTCACATTCAGCTTCATTCAGTGTTCTAACATTATTGTGTTACAGTTAGGTAGTATTGTGCTATCCATTTCTGAATTTTTACCATCAGTCCTGTTGCACAATCTGTATCCCTTCTGCTCCAATTGCCCAATATCTGCCCTATTTCTATCTCCTGATGGTCTCTGTTACCAACTGAAATTCTCCAAGTTCATTCAGTAATGTCAGTTCATATCAGTTAAACCATACAGTATTTGTGCTTTTGTTTCTGGCTAATCTCACTCAGCATAATGTCCTTAAGGTACATCAATGTTGTTGCATACCTCATAACTTTACTCTGTTTTACAGCTGCATAATATTCCATCATATGTATATACCACAGCTTGTTTAGCCACTCTTCTGTTGATAGACATTT